>DWME01000329.1:0-36300 GCA_018244795.1 Parelbella ahira ahira | reverse complement strand
GTATAGAAGTTGTATAGATTAAAGCAATATGGCAGTTGTATAATAATAGTATTTGTGAATTAAAAATGTAAATACATCTCGAATCTTTTAAAATACAAAAGTTATATATATTTTTGCGGGGACAATACGAAATTCATTCGTTACCAAGTCGTCACTCTCTTTAAACTCGCGCGTGGTAAAACCGATGCATTAATTCGTCTATATACTGTCGTGTATAAAGCGAGACTCGTTTCGGAATGAAGCTGTTAGCCGCCTTGAGACTTTGCAGCTACATTCCAAGTATTGAGCGGTCGCATTTTGATCCGATATGCGTGAATCCTTTCTCGTTAATACCGTATCGGTTAGGAGAGCAATTTTTATTTATTTATTTATTAAGTTGCACCATTAGAGTGATCATGTAACAGTACTGACACTTCGAAATATAGACACAACTTGAGTATGAACAGTGATGTCATAACATGAAAAGACCGAATTTAATTTAAGATATATTAACACATTTAATAAGCAAGCTACTGCACATATAATAATTAGACATACGTTAATATGATCATATGAATAAATATGTGTTTGAGTTTACACCCACACAAATGTTTGTTTTGTCGGAATCAAATCCACAACAGACTCAGAAATGTCTAATTTTCTTTTATATATCAACCGTTACACCAAGCATTGATCGATGTGTATACGGCAGATGAAGAAAAAAAAATTTTGCTGTGTAACTAAATCGGAATCATTCACATTCAATCGGACGGCTCGCGAACGTGACACCATCACCTATTGGTTCATGTACGGGTACCTATACGTTCACCTACATACCTACTGCACCCTTATGCGTAATCAATAATCACATTATGCTAGTCAAGGTTGAAGGTTTCAGCGCTAAACATGACCCGTTCATACGTAAATGGATCACCACGGTAAATATATATTTTAAATATAGTAAATACACATAGTGTAAGAGAAATTACTAAGGGACAAAGCTGGAAGTCTCCGAAACCAACGTGCTTGGAGAGAATGATGAATGTAGGAGCATGTCAGGACTGAAGGGATAGAGCAATGTTGCAATAGATGGACCCTGTCCACCCCATAAGGAACCCTGGCGTGAAGATATAATAATAATTGACATATAACCGTAGAGTCTACAAATACATACATACATATGTACGCGCATGGTCGGACTATATATAAGGTATATAATGTTAACAGTTGGTAAGATATTATCGCTCAGTGGTAACACCTCTCCCGTCCCCCAGGTGCTTGTGGCAATTGTAATCATTACATTTTTGTTCGTCTAATGCAATAGAAATGTTAAATGATCTCCGACCAAATACTGGTCCAAACTTACTTAATATTATAATATGTAACAATAACAAAAGTATGCTTGGAATCGTACAGGGCCCCCTGATCTCAAAATGGACATGTTTGTTCTAAGCTGAGCACACAGCTGATAAACCCACGTATATAAATATATAAGTACATTCGATGACGCAGTATGTATGTATATATTAATGATACCCGTATTGCCAGAAATAAAATAGACAATGGTCTAACGGCCAGCGTGGGTAGCTGTATTGACATATACAGATTGCATAAATTGTGATATAACAATCGCTAAGAATTTTAAAATTTCATACGGAATACCACTTATAAAATGGATTTTGAAATATGACAATATGTACAAACAAAATATTGAAGTATTACTTTACCTACTTAATGGTGTAGGTATATATAACTACGCTACTACGTAACTGAGTTTACTAAACATTCTGTGGTGAGGTGCAACTAAGTCTATAACACGCTTCAAATCAAAATCAACAAGGCCGTATACCCAATGTAAGGTTCTCGTTTACTTTTTACGTACAGCATATATTATCGTTACAAGAGAGACAGGTCACCGCGGCTGACCGGCACGGTTCTCACGGCGGCGTAACTAGGACCCGACATGACTTGAAGCGATGTTCAATTACTTTAAATCGTTAATATTTAAGGTATTAAACTATTAAGTATACGTAGTGTTTTGACTTATATTATGTAATTGTTTCCTTCCATACCTTTAGCACTCGATGTTCTCTGCCTACCCCGTACGTGATATTATTATTACTTATTCTAAAACTTCTCTTGATAAGAGATTTTGAATGTTTATGCTGTCTTCGTAGTAAAGTAGGCCAAAAGGTTCTATACGAATTGATATTGTGAAAAAAGGCTGAAATATTAAAGATAGAACACGAAAAGATCTCAATTTCAGATATAACAGAATCAACTGGGGAGAAGCGAGCGCAGGCGGGACCGGAGAGTTAAGTCGGGAAATAAATAAAGAAGTCGGGATTTTTTATCGGTATGAACAGGGAATGTGCTTTAATGTTAAAACGTAAATAAATCTAACAGCCGTCTCCTCCAAGACACCGTTACAATGGTGAAAACATAATGTTGTGAAAAATTTAAAAAACATTACACGAAAAATGTGTTTTTCTATCGGTGTGAAAAAAATAATAAGGCCACTTAGAATAAGTCTGTCGCTCTAGAAATAAAGTTAATGTATGTATGTTTGTGTACTATGTGTCGGAACGTAAAAGGGGTTCTAAAATAACAGTGTCAATAATTAATAAAATTAAAACGCTACGACAAATCTTTTTACTTTTTCTAGAAGTGTAGGACGTATGAAGTGCGAGATTAAGCATAGATAAAATTTATATAGAGAAGGAGGGCCGAAAGGTAAATCTTTTATGTACTACGAGTTACAACATAAAACGAAATAGGATTGTCTATGGTTAAATGGTGGTATAGAGTAGAGCTTAATAATTAGTATACTTCTTAATACAGGAATCTCAGTGACTTTGAAACGATCGAAATACGTTCGAATTTCTACTGAGGGACGTCTAGTTTCTGGTATCCTAACTTAAGATGCAGAGCAAAAATTTTCCGTAATATAATATGAGATATAACCATCATAGTCTACAAAATCTATGTTTTATACCTTTTCGCACCTTCGCATTTTCACACGTTCTCATTTAATTATGTACATATGTGCAGATGTTTTGCTTTTTGTATTTTCTTTGACATCAAAACAAGAAGTGTCGGAAACCGTATGATACTTAAGACATTACAGATATTACTGGCCAGTATTTACGAAACGATTACCGCGTAAAAAAATTCCTCTTTTTACGTTTCCCGTAGGTTTATCACGTGTTTTCTTTGCCTCCAGTAGGTACGTCTGTATCATGACTACTCTAAGGTTATTCACGTCGATTTTTTTTTACGTAGATAGAATGATTTAATAATTGATACGGCTTCAATTTAAAATTAATAACTTTGCGATTTCGAATATGCGAGTGCAATTTAATGTGCCCCATGACACGAGAATTTCCAATTAGCTAATCAATGATTGCACTACATTACATAAGAATTTAAACATTCTATTTCTGAATCTCTACAATCTTTCCTAGTATTTATACATTCCTCTATTGAGCTATGTTCTTTTTCGCAAAACTACTGAAGCATACTCCGCCATGCTGCTCCAGCCTGGACAATGATTAATGACAACAGTTTATGCATCTATTTCTATTGCACAACAATATGAGAGGTAAACGTTTATGCCCGACAGAGCATTACGTTTTATGCTATTTAATCAATGACAGTCACGTCTCTCGCGGCCCCCGCAACGGATGCCGCCCGGCATCAAAGGTGAGGAATTTTGGGAAAGGAAAATTATTCGAGTCCATATGAGAATTCAAACCGAAAGGTTTATTGTTCGATGTCCAGGCAACAATTACCGTCAAAGTATTAACTTCTACTCATGCGTACATACATGAGATATAATAAAAAATTCTACCCAAGCACGAGGCGGCAGAATCGCTTTGGTACCTAAGTTAAGCTTTCTGTTTGAGTGTTTTTATTTAACACATGTGCCCCTTTGATATTTAAGTATGAAAGGATCCTAAACTGAAAAGACCGTACAATTACCGAAGGTGAAATATACATAGATTCAGTATTAGTACTCGTACACACTGTCCTCATGATAATTTAGTACATTAGCCCAGAACATTTTTACTGCTGTGTATAATAGGAATAAAACAAAGAAAAATCCAGAGAATATTATGCACATCTCAGAGAATATAAATCGTTAATATTATGTACTCATTCATCGATCAATGCAGCTAATATTGCACGCGAGTCGAACTTGCATCACGAGAAATTCTTATTGGAATGAGAACTGGGAGACATTACATCATTTGCAGCGTGAGTCACGTGCGAGGGCACCGAGAACTTGTGAAATCTATACTCTGTCATGAAATTTTCACTTAGGATAATAGACTCAGAAACATACGCTCAACGTGTTTACGTCAGAATCGATTTGAAATTTTTTGTTTGTTGTTACATGATAGACTAGCGTTTGGCCTCAATCCTATTTGATGGAAAGCGCAAATGTGTCCTAAGAGTTAAGACAATTCACGCATGCCTAGGAAAAGCTTATTGATCTCGACAGCTAGTTAAACGCCTTCAAAACAACTGAGCGCCACTAAAACCTTACCATAATAAACAATAAAGAGAAAATGAAGAGAGGAAAAATTAAAAACGTTTCATGTTTATTGTTTATCGATAAACTTATCAAGGATTCCTTGAACTTATTTATAATCTTGTAGTTTGACCACTTTGAAGGCTCGATAAACTAATAATAGACGATCTGGACATAATATTATATCTATCTCCACATATTACACTACATATATATGTTACACAGTCCACTTTGCTGATGTAGATAATGAAAACTTGAAGTACAGTAGCAGGCAGAACGATTTAGAGAACATAATCTGAAGATAGAGACATATGATGTTAAACATGACACGTATAAATTGAAATGTAGGTTCTCAAAAGGACTCATTCAATTAACTACTTACTTTTGACGAAAACAGAGAGGAAGATCGTAAAAGTCACACTTACATTATACTAATATAACTAAACTTGCGAGTTAGTACGTACTTAGTTGTAAGTAGGGCTTGAACTTTTTTCAGCTCAAGATTTCCTGAAAGTTTTCGATGGATACATTAAGCTTTTCAAAGTTTAGAATCGGCAAAGAGTTCCACATAATGGGACTTCCAATACTTTTTAAATTCACGTTAAAGAAAATACCCAGAAGAATGTTCTCTGATGGTGATGACACCATCAGAGAACATTTTTCTGGCCGTTTGGAAGAATGTGAAAGAGAGAATGAAAAAACTAAGCTGAATAAAAACAAATAAATAAGTAAATGTCGAAATGAACAAAAGACGAGAAACTCGTTTAAACCTCATCTTTAACTTTAGGGAGACGTTCAAAGGAAAACTTTTCAACAACTTCAAATACGATTGCCATTGCTGTTTCGAAACTACAGCGGTAAAGTGATATTTTAATTGCACACAAAGAGCCGAGTGCCGAATAAACTTCAAGCGCTCTGTTTATTTGTTAAGCAATTGTCATTGTAAAGCCATAATTTGGTGAGCATGTGTTGATTCAAAACTTCCAAATGTCAACTGTGAGTATAACGCGCGATCGAGTGCTCTCTGTTGAGAGATATTGGGATTGCATGCAAATGTATTGTTTGTGCGAATGCTTCATGATATGACGATTACAAATACGTCATGACCATAATAATTACAATGAGCAGCCCATGCCAAGATCAATAATAAACAGTAACCGAATCTTCAAAACAAAATTGAAGCAGGAACAAACGAAATCATTTAACTTTTAAGCATCTCGAGGAGTATATTGAGGATAATAATTTGCCAGCAAGCGATTCGAAAATTACAAAATGACTTGCTCTACATACCACAAAGTCAGAACAACCTTTTAAAGGGTACTTGTAAAGGAACGAAATACTATTTTACGCGTCTCCATAAATACTTAAGTCTACACGTAACGGTTGTCGCCGTGCTAATGATCCTAATGGACTCGGGAGCACTCCGAAAGGTGATAATGAGCAGTGTCGAGCGAACTCCCATTTCGTTGGCCACTACGTGAACAGATAAAAGCTTCAAGTCCACATTATTTTAGTCTTTTGGCTCTTTTTTTTCTCCTAAAATGTTATAACACTGGCTCGTACTAAATATAGTTTACGCTGGTGTTAAGTCAAATGTTTCAGTGAAATGTAAAGTTTTGATTTCGAATTAATTCCAGCAAGAATAAATGCTATTTGACTTCGATAAAATATCTGTAATAATATAGAAAATACTTATATATAGTTTTCATACTAAAGTAATGGGTATCATTAGTTTTGAGTTAAATATATATTTTTAAAAGGTAACATGTAGATATTCATGCAAGCCTGCTGTCGACGTGAATTTTAACGCCTCGGTTCAAAGTATTTTAGCAAATTACATCATTTAGGTTATTAGTTATAATTATTCGATAAATAGAATTATGTATTTTTTTTATGTATGGGCGCAGGATAGGTCACGATTTTTTATATTATTTTTTTAGACGTTTTAATTTTAAAGGGCCTACATAATATGTACATATGTAGGTAGTGCAAAATATAATATCACGTCTGTATTGTTTCGAAGATTTAGGCTAAGGATTGTAGTACTTACACCCACTTTATACCAGTTAAAAAAATTATAAGAATTAGAATTATTGCAATTTTAATACCACGATATTGCAACATTATTTCCAAAATATCAATTTCGCCTGTTAGACTTACAATTAGTGTCAATGTCCTTCTTTTTATAAATTTTATCACAGTGTTGAGTGTTTTACTGTGTTCAGTGAATTCTAATAGCTTGGATTGAATTATCAGTATCCTTATGTAGCAAAAGTAGCTGCTAGTTCTGCATTTCTTTTTACTATAGACAAACATACGCAATCTCATTAGCCATTGTTATCAGTTCTGTGCAGTTCATTCATTCATTCGCTCATTCGGATTTTAAAAAAAAAAATTCTGACCAGATACCTACAAGACAGTGGCGCTATTTAACAAAACGTTACAGATGTCGAATTTAAGTTTTAAATTAGCATTGCCTAGAAAGTGTTCGGTCGTAATGACTGCCGTCGCTTTTAAATTAGAAAGTCGCCTTTGTTACATGTTAATTAGATCTGCCAGTGTGTTATTTGCCTTATTTTTATGGTTAATGTTTAATATTAAATTAGCATAATGTTCGTAGTGAAATGCGTCGATTTTATAATAGATATAATGTTTTTAGACAAGACAATATTTAAATATACATATATGTATATATGAGCGTAATATAGTATAGGACAGGTGGTATACGTTATATGTATATGTGTTTCTGAAGGAGAAGCTTGCCTTGGGTTTAGTCTTGGATTTCTTGATCACTAGGTATTCACAATAGGTAATTAATAATATCCGTTTGGAAATAGCGAAATCTTATAACAACAATATGCGGTAACTATTATCACCAATGTTGTATAGTCATATCTTGGGATATTTCACACGCGGCCATCTGATCCCAAAGCGGTCAGCCTGGGCTATGGTAACCAGACATCTGATAAGTCTTCATATACAATTCTTATTACATGTTCATTGAATTAATGTTCACATGCAAACAACGGATACCGAATGCCCAATGCTTAAATTCTTTTATCGTATAATAGGCTAGGGTCTGATCGCGATCCTGTCTGATGGAAAGCGTAGAAGCGTCATAAGATGGAGCGCGCATGCCTAGGAAAAGCCCTATTCATAGCAGAAACACGTACGCTGGCATAGTGTTCCACTCCTTAGCCGCCTGGATAATAATACTTATCGTATTTAAGATATTTGTTAATTAGTGTAAGTGACCTCTTACATCGTTCTAATTAAGAATAAATAAATAAATTACTGTTTCAAGTTGGTCGTGGATGTGGACGTAGTCGCTACGGAATTGTAAATTATTTCAGTAAATTAAAATAAAAACTAACCTTGTTACTAGAGTTAAATGAAATTATTTAATAATAAACATAAATCAGTGACACAACTAATCATTATAAAGCAATATTATTACAATAATATTATTTGAGTTTATTCAATTACCGTAAATAAGGAAAGCGCGGAGTCTCCTTGTGAGACGTTATTGCCGTATACGGATGAAGGACGTACTCCTTATTACCTAATATTATTATTATTTATTGTTTATTTATGATACGTAACTAATAAAGTTTGTTATAGTAGGGTAATGGTCGTTAAACCAGTTGGGATGAATGTGAGGCTGTGTTAAGTCCGAATTTTATTTAAGGCATATCTATTAAATAAATAAAAATATTCAGGTCTCGAGTTGATCACCAATCCATATCAGAACACTGGAGCTGCGTAGAAAACGCTGGGCGTGATGCCTCATAGGCGAAATCCATATCCAACAATAGACCATAAAATGTTAAAAATCAAGAAGTCGGTATTTTACAGATTTTTTATTATAAAATCAGTCAATAAACAATCAGACGAGTAATAGTCCGTACGGATTCGCTTTAACAAGGTTACCTCAGTAAATATTGGCACTGGCAATACGTGCCCGACGTCAGCCGTGCTCGAACGCAGTCTGGTCACGTTCCAAGTATTATAACATTCGCACATCTTCCGAGTAGCCGGACAACGCGTGTTGGGACGACTTGCTTAATACAAGTAGGGTACCCAATTTGTCACCTACATAATATATTAGTTCATGCGCTATTCATCGCTGTGAATGTTCACAAGGGTGTTCATTAGGATAGGACTGTGCCCAGCAGTGAATTGAGACAAAACGATGTGATGGTAACATGTGTGATGTTCATGCTATTTCTTGTTTAGGGAGTAGCGTGGTAAGAGGCAGTAGTTACAAACGACTGGTGCCACTCAATAGCCTCTGTAACTTCGAAAAGAACAACGGAAATAGGACTATGAGTGGCAGTTAGCGTGGTTACTATTGTAGTTAATAAGTTACTATAAGACCACGGCCTTAAGGCTCTCATTTTGCAAGCAGACCCGTGTCGAACAGTGGAATGATAAAAGGGGTGAGTAAGGAAAAATCAGTTACTAACAGGCCTGTGTAAGTATAAATAGTCCGCTTAGTAGTCCGTTTAGTATCAAAGCATTCGGGAACATCCGTCCTGCACCAAGCTGATGATAGAAGCGTTTTTACTTTCGAGGACTAAGATTGCCGCTTCTAGTAAAATTTTACAAGTACATAAATCAACCGAATGATTTTCGAAATACATATATTTTTTTATTGATTTGACGATAGAAATAGGAGTAGCTATTTCTTGCATACAACTTTGATATATGCTAAGAACAAAAACAATTCAAGAAAAAGAAGGAAAAGATTAAGATTGAAAATAACACAATTGACAAACACGTATGCTACAAAGAATAGTGATAAAAACGTACCAGTAAGAATGAGCAGCGTCGTCACCCAAAACCAATGCATCCACCAGTGCAGCGTCATGACGTCAGCCTGGCGGCCGCCGCCAGCTGGGCAACCCTGGAAAGGTACAATAAAATATTAGCTATACCATTTACTAGATAATAGAGCGTTTATACATATATTTATTTAGACTAAATAGGTCAAATACTTGTTGATAGAGAAAGTCAGAAGGAAGAGATTGATGAATGTAGAAGAAGCAGGTCAAGTCTATAAGATTACAGATATTTGGCACTCAGTGCTATCTGCCTACTCTGTAAAGAACCTGGCGTGATTATAGAATAAAAATAATTTTCATTTATTAAAATATTCTTTTATATTTATTAATCAACATTTGTAATCTTTAGATTTCAGCAGAATGTTTCCTAAGGCGTCTGAAGTATACCACCGGCTTGGTAGCGTTGACAACAAACTTAAACCCTTATCATTTTGAGAGAAGACTTGCGTCTAATATTTTACCTATCCTACCTAAACTACCATATGAACAAAATAAAATGCAGCAATTTAACAGTTTGTGTGTATTTCTTAATAGAAAGAATAATTAGCCATTATCATTATTATTACTTCAATACTGCGGCTGTATAATCAAGCCAATTACAATGTCATTGTATACGTAGGAAAATAAAACGGGCCTTGACAAGATTAGGCATACGTACAGTGTGAGATTCATTGAGAATTTATGAACATTGTAAATGATATTATGCCTTGTCTGTAATTCAAATTGTGGTATTATTGATAACGGTAATGTCCTACCTTTGTTCATTGTTTTAATGTTACAAACTACGCGACTTCATTTGTTTTGTTAGACGATCGTAATTTTGTTTTATTTTTATACATGTTCGATAAGGTTTAGCACTGACGATTGAGGCGCCACTGGAAACATATACATATAAACTATTATTGTTAAGAAAATTCGAGTAATTTAGATAAATAATGACAGTTCGGTATTCGGAGAATAACGGCACTAGCAGCGCCCTACGATAGGACATTTTATAATTTAACGGGAACGATTTAAGACATTATGCAACGTTTGTTTACAGCAGTATATCATAAGGTCAGGTTCGCAATTATTGAAATATGTAAAAACATTTATTTTATATTTTGATAGACATAAAGTCCTCAGCAAGACAAATGACAATATGTCACAGCAGGAGGCGAAAGTGATAATGATGTCAATTTAAAATTTAAAACGAAAATATAAGAACAACAATTTAAAAATGGAACTCGACTCAAAAAACAAAAGTCACAGATACGGTTGAGCACCTGAGCGTTCACTTCATTACGTTGATTTATATTCTGTGAGGATGAACTGCGAATAAAAGCATGTTATCATTTTACACCAGATGGCGCTGCCGGCGAACAAATTTTATTCATAGCATACGAAAATGAACCTTTCTTTGATATTTTTTAAAATTTACTATAATTTCTTTCTTAAAGGTGTTTTTGAGTAATATAGAGCATTCGTACCACGCCTGTAATCCCCAAAGACGTAGACAGAGTGTAGGATACTACCACGTTTGACCAGTTGCGTTTATGTCTCATTATGGATGAAGGGATGGAGCCTATTGCTATATATCGCGCGCTAATTCAGACTCCGAGCTATTAGTCCAAATTTCAAGTTAGAAAAACCAAATAGTACCCAACCCGGGGGTCGACTCGGGACTTCCCGATTAGCGATAATTACAATTACACACAGTGTTTCATACTAAATTAGATAGACATACACACATTATGTATCAATAATAACCGGAACATGCTATTATTTCTGTATAAACAAAATATTTATAATAAAACGAACGATTAAAAAGCGGAGAACAAAGAATCAGCCAATTGAGCCTTCATTTAAAAACAATGATTAATCTGGTACAGTAATTGATCACAACGAAGCAAATTTTGCTCTGATATTATATTTGAATGCAGAATACACCAATAGTCTTTATCGCATTCATAGCGCAAATTAAATTAAAATTAAATACTATCCCATTGAAAATATATTTACGTAAATATGTATTGAACATTATAAAGTATGTATTTCGAGAAGTATTTAATTGTAGTCACTTGATGAAGTTTTGAATGCCTCCATTTATGTGTATAGATATTAATATGTGAAGCAAAAACTTTGTACCCCTTTTTACGAAAATAGTGCGGACGGAGGTGTATGAAATTTGGCACACTTATAGTTTATATAGAGGAGTGCAGAATGCTAAAATGTATATGTAATGTGTATACAAATACCTTAAATTGAATTAAAAAAAACATTTATTATTTACGTTCCCATTGTCAATGTCAGACTTGAGACGTCAATTAGACGTCAATAATAATTGTTGTCAATAAGTAGCACAGAGGAAAGATAAGCGTATTGTGACATTAGATTTTTTTATGAGTTACGATCGAATTTTTATCGCTACTGGCCCACTCGTTTATATAACATTTTCTGACCGACGCGACGGGATCATTAAAAACCTCACAGATACCACGTGCATTTTTTTTATTTTTTAAAAAATGTCATTGATGTAATTATAGTAATATACTTTTTATCGCCAACATTTAACACTGAAAATTAAATTTAATAAAAATGTTAGGCACGTATTTTTTATTAATTAACAGCCTGAAGTAGGCACCTACTGAACACGTCAAACACTTTATAACCGCACTGCCAATTCTACTTGAACACGTTCTGTCGGAGTGCGAGCTTTTAATGAACTTCAAAACCGTGGTCCTGTGGTTCTGCTAAATGTGGACTGTAACATTTTAATTACACCGCTGCAATTAATGTGACCGGCGATGTATAAACGTTAGCTTGTAAAATTTTTAGTGGTAAGCCTGGAAATATTGGCAATTTTTCTCATTGCGATTCAAAACATAATAAAAAATATTTTCTTATTAGGTAAACGTAACAAACGTACCATCACGCCTTAATCCCCGAAGGGGTAGGCAGAGGAGTGTAGTACACTCTCACTTTTCTCCAGTTACGTTTAAGTTCCATGGAATAGGTGGTGAGCCTATTGCTATACACCGGGCACAACGACTCCGAGTCATTACTAGAAATTCTAAATTAGCAAAATCTAATAGCACCCAACCCGGGATTTGAACCCAGGACCTCCCGATCGGCAGTAGCGCTTGCAACCGCTCGACCAACGAGGCAGTCTTGTCAACGTACATAATATATGTATATATTGTTTAATAATCAGGACTAAACCATCTCAGCGTCAAATCGGCTGTAATTTTTATCCTCCAAATATAGTGTGTCCATCAAGTCATCTACGAGTATCTTAAACCCATCTTCGGTTACTAAAAGGGTCTGAGGCAGTCGAGATAGGACTTTGAGTTATTGAAATTGTTATTGGACTGGGAACGTTGAAGATAAACTAAGGGCGTTCACACATACACACGCACACGCGCGCACAACCACACACACATACATACACAGGCAACTTTAGCTAAGGCTTGGAACTAATCAATATTGGTTCTCGATACTCAATACCAATATCGTTTTAGTATCGAGAAACCCATCGGTGTACCGTGTAATTTACCTTACAACTTATCCGTCCGTCTGACGATATCTGATGACACATCTATTGATTATGGCGTAATCGAGTATACTCGTTCAAAGTAGGGAGACCTATTTTGATCGACGCTATCAAATAGATGGAGGTAACTTCGAAGAGATTACTAATTATTAACAGATTTAATTATATAGTAAGTGAAGATCTATTATAATCTAATGTAAAACTGTCCGATGAGATTAAAAGGTATATATGTAACAATACACCGCCTTATAATCCACGATATTAAGAAAATTATACAACGGATTTTTGTGAAAATTTTATATCTTTTTGATACATTAAAATTTGTGTTTGTGGATTTTAATCGTTCAACTTTAACGAAAAAAAGAAAAAATATATTATTGTGGGAGCCTTGGATTTTTTTTTTCCTTATTATTCGATTTCATTTCCTCAGCTCTAAATATCAGAAAGATATCTATTTCTTATCGAACATTGTAGCACACGTCTTATTATTAAAACGTAACATCACGCCTGTAATTCCCGAAGGGGTAGGCAGAAGAGTGTAATACACTCCCACGTTTCACCAGTTACGTTTAGGTCTCATGGAATAGGTGGTGAGCCTATTGCCATACACCGTACCAAAACAATACGTTATTGAAGTTATCCTACTAGATGGCTGGATAAAGAAATTGCAGTTCTCGTTTTTGAATGCGGATTTCAAAAACTAATTCAATAATTATTTATAAAAAGATTTCCTAATTTATAAATTAATTTAAAATCAATTCATGAGTTAAAAAATGTAAATTATTCTAAATTTGAACTGAACTTTATTGACTGTGTTGACTATCTTTTTCCAGTCCTTTTATTATTTTATAGTAATTAATTATTTGCATGTAATTTAAAATTATTTTTTATTGATACCAAAGGAGTATAACTTATCACGCGCGTACATATTTTTTATATTATGATAGGCTAGCGTTTAGCCGCGATCTCGCTTAATGGCGAGCGCGGAATTAAAGTAATCTAATACAAACTAAACATCTTATTAATAAACATTACTAATTGAACTTACTGACACTAACAACAGTCCTATTCTTTCGCTCCTATTCGAAGACAGTTGCAGGACCGTTTAACAACACCAGTCAACTGTGATTCCTGCCTGCTTCTTTGGTATTAATTTCACTTTAAAAAGTAAAAGAACAATTAATCCATATAACGTAAAAGTTAACTTTCCGTTTCTAAGCCAATCTAACAATAACGAGAACGGGAATCGATTTCGAAACAGAATGAGTCACGATTCCTATGTGCGTGTGATCATCGATATGGTATATTACCATTAACGACGCGGACCATCGGTATCGTTCGTTAGAGCTTCTCTACGATGTTGATGAGAGGGAAAGTGGTGGTCCGATTTCCATATCGCTTTCACTAATAGTTGAACAGTTGGCAAGTTCTGTGGGCAATGTTAATGATATCATCGGTTACATCAAAACGCCGCTTGTATTCAAGGTGGAAGCTACTTATGGATATTATTATAACTGTCGCAACTACTATCGTAGCAGAATCTGTGTTTACAATAAGGATTTATGATTGATAGAGGTAAAAATTAGGTTTTTGCTATCCTGAGGATATTCGAGGAATTAGGTAACGTAAGGTCGATATCCATTGGTAAGTTTACGACCTGAATGCTGATGAAGACCTTTATAACATTTTGCCTGTAGCAATCACACATGCAGGCTATATGTTGTACAAAGCGGCGGCGCCATAATAAATAAATATTTAAACTTAAAATAAAGCAAAACATATTGTTTACCTGTGGTTCTAAGATTAAATCAAAAAAGGCATTAGAATAATTAAACTTAAAAAGTTCAAATCTGCTGCAGTAGCTGATATTAATATAAATCATGTTAATACATTACAACAAAAAATACAAAATAATATACGGTCCACAACGACACAATTAAAAGTCGTTAGTTAACTTTTGGATCGTCGAAGGTCACGACTCAGGGCTATTTATAAGGCAAGAGAAAGGGTATTGACCAGTAACACGACATAAATATACATTTAGTACTTACATCAAATAATTATAGCGCATATGTTTATTTGTAACATTATGGGTATTGCGTTTTCACTCCCGTATTTTGACCCCAACGTCATTGGGGTTTATTGTGACGGCCATGATCTCCCTTGCAGAGGTTACTTTAAGACTGACAGATTTATGGAAAACTGCCTTCGGACTGTCTGACGTTTTAAGTCCTCCTTAAGGTAATACATATAACAAATTCAATCCAATATTGAAGGGTAATATTTCCGATAGTAATATTTCATAGTGTCATAACATCCATTAATGAGTTAGCGTGAGAATCCAACGCTTTACACTTACCAATACATGAAAAAAAAAACCAAAAATATTGAATTCTAATTTGAAGAATGAGATAGTCACAAATATCAAGATATAAGATCTGCAATTTTTCTTTACGATGCAATGGTAGCAAAGCATCAGGGACGAGTATCCAGAACAACTTCCGTTCTATTCAAGATGTACTCCTCAATAGGCTAACTCTCGAGTCTTTAGCACGTATCGGCGAAGTTCTTTTTAAAGGCGTGTCAAAGAATAGAAGAGCCTCAAGCAACGGCGCAAAAAGACAGCTAACGTAGCTACGTAGCGAAAGAGGTTTCTGGACGATTAGTTTCTGACGACGTCAAAGAAGGCAGAACTACTTGCGTCTTAAATGGTTGCCCTATACGAATAAAGATACTCAGTTACGTGCTGTATTGCTGATTAACAAGATGACGAAGCAATGTAGCAGACTTTGTAGGAAAAACAATACAGGAATATCGTTTCTCTTTGTGTTCAGGAATGGTAGAGATGTTACTGATTTCAGTGTATCAGGATGCTTTATATTTACGATCCGTTTACTGTATTTCCGGTGCAGCAGTATTTCCATCAGGGCATATTAATTATCTTTGGTCATATAGTGGACGTTTTTAATAAAAATATAAATGCGCTTGTCAACTTGAACGACTTTAGAAAATATTTAATTTTGATCTTAGTCACACAACCTGCAACGTAAATGTTTTGGGGAAAACGTCAATGCTAATGGTTGCTTTAGATTAACAGAATAGGGAAGTGTATACACTCTCCGTTTCTTTTGTTTCAGTAATATTGTTTATCGCTAGCTGATGTCTAGTTGAAAGTCGGGCGAGTGCCTTCGATGACGATGTTATAATGATCCATTGTGTTGTTATAACGAAATAGGGGCAAAGTCCTTGGGTGACCTTCGAAGGGCATGTTGTGTTCTCGTGTTTCCCTATTTTCATTAAGCATTTCTTCTCCGTTACTACGAGTTGCTTGTTTTTCTAATTGGATCATTTCATTGTTCTCATCTCATCGTTTTAGTAAAACGGGATAAAAGCGAACGGGACGGCCAGATAAAAAAACGGCAAAATGTTTTTGAACCGACATTCCTTTGAATTTCCATTTGTTCTTTACATTTAATTTGAAAATTGTTATATTTTATCGCTAGAACATAATTATTCTTCGAACGCATATAAATAGTCCTCTTAATATAGCACCTATTGTAGTTCAAGTATCTAAATAATATAGATGTATATACATTTATGATAAAAATAGTTGACTCGTTCAAATTCTCGCGCAGTAACATGATCAAACCGAATAGTAAAATATACATACATATAACAATGTGAGTGAGT
The DNA here is from genome assembly GCA_018244795.1 of Parelbella ahira ahira. Lineage (NCBI taxonomy): Eukaryota > Metazoa > Arthropoda > Insecta > Lepidoptera > Hesperiidae > Parelbella > Parelbella ahira. The sequence continues at coordinate 19,721 of DWME01000329.1, read as the reverse complement.
AAGTGGAAGTTGGTATTATTTAAAAATTTAAAAATATTTTCAATATTCGTATTACACTATGAGAATTTTAGAATGTTCTAAAATACTGACCATTTTTAATCTGAAATTTCCGAACGACAGGATCTACAAAATAACTAAATCATTATGTTGATTAAATATTTTCAAGAGCATTTGCGTAAATTACATTGAATAATAAGAATCTGTTGATACAGAACAGTATCTATGATTTATCAAGCGTTAGAAATAATTTTGAACACAGCTTCATAGTTTCTGAAAAAGCTGGTTAGACACTAACTTGCTTCTTACCAACACTATATCTTTGTCTCTATCAGATACAATAAGAGAACTAATATGAAGAGACTTAAAGAGAGCATGTTGAAGCCTACAAAATGTAAGAATAACTTAACTTTTCCAAGTTTTTTATATTCCAAATTGAATAAGTAGGTACGTTAACGTCAATTTGTATTTCGAACATTCTCGAATATGCTACTACGGTTGGAAAACTTATTTTGGGTACGCAGACGAGGCTGAGAAACTCCGTAACAATACAAGACTAATTTAATTTACTTCCCAATGCTTTCATAGGCAGAAACCTTCGTCTATCGATCGGCTGTTTAAGTACCGTTACTGTTTACCTTATGATAGCGTTACTCAAAGCCTATATAAATTAGTTTTAATTATAAGAATATTACCTGAATCTTATTAAAAAATGTCAGAAACTTAATAAAAAAAACAAACATTACAAAAGAGAGCCGCTGATAAGGAAAAGAAACAGCGTTTTGTTCACAATATCAAGGTCACGAGCCGGGCTTACAGAGAATCATTAATTATAGAGGGAATCGTTTATCACTGAGTATACCGCGTAAAATATAGCTTTTTAATGTTAGAGAAGTAACTCCGGCATGCGGACCAACTGGCAATAGATCATGCGATTTCGAATAATACTTCAGGATCAATTTAAACTGGTCACGTATAATTCACGTTATCATTGATTACTTACTAGGGGCGAAGTAATTAAATCATATCTATTATCATCAGCCCATCATTGTCCACTGCTGGACAAAGGCTTCTCCAATAATACGTCATTAAACTCGATCTTAACGTGTGTTTATTATTTCTTGTCTTCTTATGTTCTCATTTGTTGTAGTCAACACTAAATTTATTTTAGTCTCTATTTGTATGCCACATTCATGGAATTCAAACACGAAACCCAGCTCAGTGGCATAAAATGATACGTCCGTTGTGTATCGGTGAGCAAACATTGGATAAGCGATCAAGATTAAACCATCTCCTTTGACACTTAATACGAACCTATTTTAAAAAAATCACACCGTTAACTAGTGTAATAGAACATCATTAGTGAACTGGTACGCCACTAGTGAACTGGTAGGTACATTACTAGTCAACTGGTATAGTAGTGAAATAGTACGCCAACTTATTCTACGATCATCTGAGAGTTTTTATCTGGTTTTATAACAAGTACTATTATCAATAAAAAAATTATATTATTAAAACATTTTAACAAAATACCGATTTTAATACAGTACTGTAATAGTGCATTTAATGGTTGCTTAGAATTTTTACAATATCAATATTGAAACCATAAATCCGCATTAAAGAGCGGAAATAGATTAGCCATCTGTTCGTGGTTGTACGGACAAATCACGTGTATGTAGCAAACGAGCCCTGAGAGCGCCGTGCCTCCAGCACTGATGCATACATGTATGCATTCGGGACAAATACTTGTATGTAGGTACATGGGAAACATTTCGAAATACGACCACTGTACGACGTTACTACTGGTTTTCGAAAGTACGAAAGTTGGCCGTTTATTTTATTTTTATTTATTTTTTCTCGCGTAATTCCTGAAACCAAGGAATACAATGGCCCTTATGACGTAATGCTACAAGACGTAATAAATAAATGTCTAATGGAATTTTATCTTAGCCAACCCTGATGAAGAGAACTTGTGATATGTGTTAGTTTCGTGTAGGGACTAAATAAATATGAAAGTCGCTTTTCGCTGTTTGTCCCTTTGTATGCTTAGATCTTTAAAACTACGCAACGGATTTTGATGCGGTTTTTTTTTAATATATAGAGTGATTCAAGAGGAAGGTTTAGGCTAACAACACATTACGGTTTTATGTAAACTGACTGAAATATAACGGCTACTGTTGAAGAGGACGCGCGGTTGTTAAAAATTTCGCCTGCTGGGAGCTTTACGGGTTCTAGAGATCTAGATCAATATTATAGAACAAAAATTATACGGCACCAAAAAAATCTTACCTCCACAAGCCAGCGCTGACAGGAAAGACCAAAGAATCTGTTTATGTTTACTATGCCTACATAAATATTGTGGCGGCGCGGTGTCTAAATGCAAATGAAGTACCTGTACTAAACAAATTCAAAATGCTGCTGAAAAGGAACTATTCTACGCGACTTCGTCGCGTAAAATATAAACTAAGTAATTATGTATTAATAAAGGTGTGTTAAATGTTTTCTACCTATGCTATTTAATTTGTTTAGATTTATTTGATTACTTACTTACTTCTCATATTACTTCGCATAAAATCAAAAAAAATATGAAAGCCATTCGAAGACCAGTGTAAGAGAAAACTTAAAGCCACTAAATAACCACTAAACTACTAAATTTACCAGTAAACGATCGTTCGACTTACGAGTACCTATAGATTCGAGTTAGCTGTAGTACGGCTCGAAGTCGAAATATTTGCCGTTGCCGTCGCCCAACTCCAAGATGGAGCACGAAAGGTTCCCGAGTACACATGGTCCTTGTTATGTCGCTACCCTCGTACAGTCGCGCACAGTACGGGGAATATGTAACGTTTGATAAGCGCTATGTTACGCGATTGTACATCCGATAGCACGATACTATGGCATGACAATTCGAATTTTGTCAACTAAGCATTGACTATGATTGTTTTTATTTATTTTGTTTCATTTTGTTGTAGTTTTGTTGGTATGAGATTATGTATACAGATACATAAACAAGTGAATATTACAGATATAGATTAAGCAAATATACAATACACTGAGGATACTTAGCTATTATTACGTGCAAATTTTGTTGTTATACTTGCCAATTAACACATCCGCGCGAATTGGTCGCTTCCCGTCCCTCCGCTAAATCGTGTCGCTCGTTGTCGTGTTTATGCTAGCTTGCTAAACATTACAATGTCTGTGCTAATTCACCACATCAGTTATACACAGCGTAATATCATGCCTATATTTCCTCGAAGTGAGATAGAAGAGATTTCCATGAATCACCATTAAAATATATATTGCCATGCTATTATATCTGTCATTGAAGATTGGGTATGTAATTACAATAGTACTTTGGGAGATTTCTAAGCATGATCTGACCCCAAAGCTGTTTTGAAAAATTACTCTGTAAACACGTAGTAGCAACAATGTATCGAAAACATGTTCAATAAAAAAAGCATAGATCTAGAAGCCCGTTGCCCAAATAAGACTAAACCAGATCTCTAAATATCTGGAGATATCCGTCAGTGCTAAAATTCAACAGGCGTATAAAAGAGAGCGATTGAAACTAATGGTTCACGGGACAAAATGTATTTTTTAGATGTACAGAACGAGTTAATTAAAGCAACTTTTGCATATATTTCCACGTCTGAGTGTAATGGCAGACCTGAGAGGGAAGTCAAAAGTTCAAAAGTTTGCTACTGGGTGGCAAGGCCGTTGAAATACACCACTTGTCTAACTGATAAGGGTGAAACTTTTTTGTTCGGAGAGAGAGTTATTTTAATTAATACCAAAATCATACAGTTTTCCCTTATTGTTAGGCTTTCTTGGGTTTTACCTACTACAGCTTATATGTTAAGAATTAATGTACAGATTGCAAATACATAGAAATTAGGAATTCTTTTGGTTTTCACTAGATACCCAATGTTCATCATCATCATCATCATCAGCACCATTATTATTATCATCATCAGCCTGTTTCAGTCCACAGCTGGACATAAGTCTTTCGTGATAAGCGCTTTCATAGAGGTTTGTTACCTGCTATCTCTACACTGGGCATGCGGATTAAAGATTACAGAGTACAGCTTTTCGCAACGCTTACGCTTCTAAATGTTATTAGTGTGGATTAATCAACAATTTCATAAACTCACGTGTCTGTTCTGTGTTAGCGGAATCCGTTAATTAACTGTTCGTCGCCTCTCAATCAGCCAGTTGAATTGCATGCAGACTGAATTGATATCACCGCGTCTAGACAACGTGACACTGTTGTATAGAAATTTTTAATTAAAACGATCGTGATAGTCCAGTGAAAAGCTTCAGACAAATGCTAAGAATAGTATAAAAGAAATAGTAAAAAAATAGCAGACAGTAGGAGTGCTTTTAGCGGCTTTTATTTTTTCGACTGTAGTAAAGTTAGAAACATCGTACGTTGCTTGTTATGGTTCAATATGAATTCGGTACGGATCCATTTAAAGTGCATTTTTAATTTATTTTGAAGATTGGAAGTCATACAATTTTAGTTGCAAATAATTTAGTACATTTATAAATCATTTGGTATATACAACAAAATACATGGTTTCATATAGTTCATGTCGCTCATGTAATTTTTTTGGAGTCGTGTCTCGTGTTAGGGGTGAACTATCATCGTTAAGACAGTTTAAATGAGATGAGTTCTATCGTATATTCGTAATTCGTATAGTAATTCACTTTAACGGCTGTTCTGTAGAAATTTTATCCGTGCTCCCTTAAGGGACCAAATTGATATAATTCATATTAAAATTTAATTAAAACTGTTAGGGGTTAATATAATCCAACAGACACGTCACGTTAGGCACGTCAATTCAAGCAAAAAAATGGATTTTCAAGTCAATATAAATCGGTCATACAAGAAAAGATTCTCGATTTACTCGGCTACTAAAAAATCGATTCTCAATGAATGGATCCATTATTGTGTATTTCTAAACTTGCCCAATACTGTTACAAAATATATTAATAACAAATTAATATAACTAATGAAAAAGGATTATTACGGAATATCACGACGGTAATCCCCGAAGGGGTAGGCAGAGGGGTGTATTACACCCCCACGTTTCACATGTTACGTTTAAGTCCCATAGAATAGGTGGTGAGCCTATTGCCTTACACCGGTCACTGATCCAGACTCCGAGTCACTACTAGAAATTCTAAATTTAAAAAATCCAATAGTACCCGACCCGAGATTTGAACCCAGGACCTCCCGATCGGCAGTCGCGCTTGCAACCGCTCGACCAACGAAGCAATCAAGAAAAGGAATATTATTGGGACGAAAATTTAATTTTGATTTATTTTTTTAAATTAACAACTAATCGGTTTTACCTTACAATTATAGAATGTTATTTCAAATCCAGACGACTTCTTTCATCAGTAGCAATATACCTATATTGCACTTCCTACATAGGTACTAATTAATAATTATTGTTAGCAATGGAACGCAGTTCAAGATAATGTAGGCCTCGTTTTTTAAAACCGTTTTTAAAGATACATAACTTTAATTCAAATTTTCTTTTAATTTTCTTAAAAGCTTCGGAATTGATCCATTCAAGTCATTTATGAATAGATTCATCGCGTCGATTCAGTGTTTCGGATCGATTAAAACATCGATTCCTTTACTTGAATAAAATTTTTCGAATAATCAATTTCAGATCGACATGCCTAACTGCTATACAGTACTGCAACTATTTCAGAGCAGTTGGATTCAGCTCTAATGATGAGGTAAGGGTGCACACAATAACTACAGGTCTATTTCAGATACGCTTTTAACCCCAGTCTGCTTAAATTCCGTACAAGTTCAATTCGGTTCAGATCCCGTGGTGGAGAAATAATCCATACAACACTTCAAACGCGATCGGACACAATGTCACAAAATTAAAACACAAATCACATAATCCCTCAAATTAGTACCATAACATATTCAACCTTAACGTTATAACTATAACACAAATATTCCATCGTTCTAAAATTAAATATTTCCCCATTGTCCATTAAAGTGATATACCCAACAAAGCAGAACAACGTTATGGTCTGCGCGTGACAAAATTTAAACCCCAAAAGAGTTAATTGAGGACTTCAATTTGAAACTCGTACAAAACTTTGTACATTACCGGAATTAAATTTTGTAACAACGCTAATAAAGTAAATTGAAGTAAAAAAAATTGAAATAAAGTACATATATATATATATGAAAAAAATGGCACATGAAAAAAATAAATCGTATTAGATCCGCTCGCACATAAAAGGGCAATGTATATGCAAAATGTACCATAGATAGTTAAACACAAATACCGAAAACATACGGATATATCAACTGTATGTAACTATGTACATAGGTGTTGATCAGGTAAGGTCACTCAATTATAAAACGTGCGAATGTAAGCCCACTTGGGCACGTTTCGTGTCCCACATGTTCATGTCCCACAACGTTTAGATTTTTTAAATTCAGTGAACGAGGATGAATACTGCGAGAGTATTTATTGTGGAAGCTGTTCAAATAGCACAGACATCTGCCATTAATCACCGATATAAATATTTTTTTTTTCTGTACCAAAGAAAATTCTAGACTAGATAGGTATGAAATAGAGATATGTACGTATTTGGCAACTGGCGGTCCCTGTCAAACACATAAGTGACCTGGCATTACCATATCATATTAGCATTATAAATTATATCGGTAATCTTGTAAATTAAATTTCATTGCGTTATATCGAAATATGTCAGACCCATATAAATAAAATAATTATAATTGACCCATTTGTCATTTTACTGTTGGAATATTGGTCTCTTCACAAATTGACAGGGTTAAGGCCATAGTCTGCCACGCTGGCCAAGTGCGGTTTGGCAGCCTTCACACACCTTACAATTTTTTTAAATATTAATTCTTAGGTGTGCAGGTTTCCTCACGATGTTTTCCTTCACCCTTAGCAATTGATATTTAAACTTAAAAGGCACTTTTGTAAAGAGGTGCGCGCCATGATTTGAACCTAGCACCCTCGGAGTGAGAGGCAGAATTCTTAACCACTAGGCTTTTACCCATAATAGCGTCTAAACCGGAACACATATACCTATAGCGTCTTTTAAAAAAGAGTAAGTATCATGCGATGTCCACGCAGCACTATAACTACATATGATACCATACACGGATGAGCAGACGTGGAGAAGTGATAGGCTCGGCCTTTCTCCACTTTTTCTGCCAATCCGTACAAGTATCGTTTTGGCACACCATGGGAAAACCTTTTGTCTAGCAGTGGAACGGTGAAGCTGATGTGATGATGATATAAGTTTTACTGTTGGTAACAGTGATATCTCTATCGAAAATCGAAGGAGATTTTCAACAATTAAATTCCATAACGGCCATCAAAATTACTTACCAATGTCAAGAAGGTTTATTGTTGATTCACCGTCGAATCATTGTTTTCATTGAATCTTTTGATATCTGAAATTAATAAAAAAATACATTTAAAAAAATATATTTTGCAAAATACTGCAGGAAAGTAATTATAATATCTGAATGTGTTTTCATTCTTCAAGTATAAATATTATGAGAGTCTTATAAAGTTAGATATTTGAACATAATAACATAACAAAAGTTAAACTTATACATATAAAGTAGAAAGTATAATGGCTCTAAATGAATTCGAAATGATGTTTATTGAACTCCTGAGGCTTTAGCGAGAATGTTCCTTAGGCGGTTATTTAAATGTTCTATCTTAATTATTTCAAAGTTGTAATGATAATAGTTATTTAAACCTCATATTTTAGTCTAACTATGTTGTCATTATATTACAATTACAAAGTAATTAACTTAATTTTTAATTGTATAATACACTTCGAACACAATATTATTATTCATTACGTTTTTAGTTATTATCAATATTATTATATACCATCACAGGTTTTAATTTTGTTATCTCATTTGGTTGATCATGCACTTTGTATATGTGTACAGTTGCGGTGACATTTCATTTTTCGAATTTATTTATATGCGCTGCGATACACAGACGTTGTTTGTACATATATATATGTTTTATTGATTGCAATAGTCCAGTAAAAGTTTCAAGTACCTAAATGCTAAGAACAATAAAACAACAAAACAATCAAGACTTAGGATAGTCCTCTAGAACTGTTTCTAGCTCATTTCCCGCACCATTGCACTATATTCCGAAGAATGGTTACGCCTTGTACGTAGTTTAAGATGAGTCGAGTATGAATTTGTACAAAAAATGCTTTTGGACTTTAAGTGCGGCATCGAGGGCTATGCAATCAGAACAGAAAAAATGAAGGAAATAACAAAGAAACCAATAAAAATAATACAGTTTATATTCGGGAGTGCGATGAATAACTTTCCTAAGTCGATATCTTACTCAGCTGGATACCATCTATTTCAGTGCTTCATTCAGCCGTTACACCGCCGCCGTGTTGTGCAATCCAACACATTTACATTTCGATACAAATCACGCCCTATTACCGGACGAGATTTTTACGTGCCAATGCCTACCGAATTCTCATATAAACATAAGGTTTCATACACTAGGTTCTTATAGAAATCAAAGTGCCTGTATGATGGTCTTTACGCGTTACTTTCAGAAGGAATTCTTCTGCTAAATTAAGGTTTTTTCCTACCCGCAATAAAAATCTCATTCGGAATTTTGTTACGATCAGATCAGTTTTTACTATTATTTTTACTATTATAAAAATTATAAGAGAAATGTCTTTGACTGTGCCTTCAAAATAACCGGAAGGGTTCTATAAAATTTGCATTCAGCGGCATTTCTTTGCCTGACATTCAAAACATTTCTGACAAGAGAAGGTTTCTGATTCATGAAAATCACCATTTAAATTCTTTATTTACATATATGTTACGTTTCCATCAACAGCAAGCGGCACTGAGTCCGCTTTGATCAATACTAAACAGACTATTTCCAAAAGTGTGTACGCCACAAGTCGCCGGAAGAATAAAAAGGATTACAGAAAATATTGCTTAATATTTCCCACGGAAACATAAATCTCGAGAAATTCGATAGCAGAGTTACGCAATCGTTACATTAATAATAATCGAATCACGCTCTGTTAGTTCCGGTTAGGTCCGCCGTCGAATACTTCTTTATTGGTGGACTAGTAACAGCAGCATTCTAAAAACTGAGAGCCCGATAAGAATTGGTCATTGTCATTGATGACTAACATCAATCACAAATCGTCAAATTCAACAAACTTTCCACCGACCATCTTTGATGTAATCTTCGTTATAAACCCGTAACCAGTTTTAATTGCTATTAAACTTGAGTATCTCAAACTTCAAAGCGACTGGACTGGAAGGATATTATGTGACAGGACATGATAAAATGGTTTTTGCTAAGGTTTACAACCTTGACGAAAAAATATTCCTTTCTTACTTCAACCTGTAGCTGGTGATACCTAGTTGTCATGACCTTAACTCAGCGAGATTTACGAGGAATAATGGACCCACCTCGGTTTGTCCAAGGTGCGTCCACGTCTTCGAAATATTACAATCTTTATGCGCAATGGGGAGCGGTCAATGGCGATAGTACATAAATAGCGTAGATAGTTGATAAGAGTGTATCGCCGTCTATTTTTAGGGTATCATTAGTTAACTAAGACTAGTAGAAACTCATAGTTGTACAGGAGTTTTGTATTAATATTTTACTATAAATCCCAATATGCTAAGATGACGATAGCAGTTAGTTGTTGGTTGAAGCCAACATCGAGCTAAATGGATATGAACCCATTGTCGACGAGCACTAATGGAAAAGCGTTTTTACGAAACTTCACTTAGGAATGTTTCTTCATGTCGTCCTATTTTCTAGGTAAATCTCTAAAAAGCTTTTAGATATGTTAAGGTTAGTCGACTTAAGAGCAAAAGCAAATGGGTGTATTTCTCTGGAGGATATTATTAGCGCAAAACACTAATTGGATAGCTTTATTATTATCTGAGTCTAACTTAGCCCTCAGGAGCGAGGTTGTTACCAATTATGAAACTCTTTGTTTATTTATTGGAGTTTGGTTACTCCGCTTCGCTCCACCCTCAATTAGGCATCCGGAGCTCGACCTTGAATCTAGAAAGGCGCAAAAACCTCGGGTACGCAATAGCTTGGCTTTTTTTCCCGACAATATTGTTAGCGTTGGTAGTTTTTAGAAATATAGATCCGATTGGTCCGATTGTACTGATTGGTGCTGAAACATTGGAAATGTGATTTTATTTCACGGGCACAAGAAAAGGTATGTATTTTGTTACCTTGCTATTGTTATTTACGTTTTCCGTTAGTAATAAAGTATAGCACAATTTTGCCAGTAAATAAATTTCTGTTTCATCCAACTTTGAAGGTCAGATCACAGAGCAACGCTTTTAGTATTAAGACTACCTTGCGTTCAAAGTATTATGTTTTGTAACAAGCATATAACCAACTTTGACTACACAAACAATCCCAAATTTCCATCAAACTGGGAAACTTACAAACTGTCGTGAATAATTCATATGCTAATAGAGTTGTATTAAGCTATGGTACATAAACATAGCGATGTTTCATAACTAAATAAATACGTAAGATTTTAATTTTAGCGCTAAAATATGACTACTGGATATCTTTTAATATACATATAACATCAAATGTTTCTGTTGAAAGTAAATATATATTAACAGAATAATGGCAAAGGGAAATTCGTTATCACTATTTCTTTAGAAAATAATATTATAAATACATACAAGTAAAGACTTATCTCAAGGCACATTTCGTGGTAAAGTTGGTGGTTATGGAAAGATCAGATTTGATAGACGGTGTGTTTCTGGTAAGAAATGCTATACATAGAGAAAGAGAGCCACACAAGCGTAGAAAAATATCAACAGTCGTCTACCATCCTTCATGACATCCGGATCATGGCCTTGGATGTGGAGAAAGGATTGGGAAAAAACTGTGTTGAAAATTCGTTGCGCATGGCTTTTTGCGAAGTCTGTTCGATTTAGAGGACATTATCCGATCGACGGTTTGAGAATTTTTCGCTTGGAAGCACTTGATAATTGTTAGAACACAAAAGCAGAGCGAGCTGATTGGTTAAGAATTTTCTTTTCTGGCGTGTTTCGTGTATCAATAGGGATTACGAATGATATTTAATCTTTCAATGAAAGGTTTTCGATTGCCAATTATGTAAATATCTTGGAGTTTCACTAGGACCATCTAATCCGAAACGAAACGCAGAACCTGTGCTATGATAACTAGATAGCTAATAAATTGTTTGCGTATATTTTTAAACATATACTTATTTAAACAATTTTATGGCCAGACATATAACAAACATTTGCCTTCATTACACAAATACTCGTATTTGTTGATGGGAATCGGCCCCACGACCCTCGGCGCAGCAGTCAGGGTCACTATCCATTCGAATAACAAGCTAGATATTCGTGGATTTATTTGTGAAAAACCGGCATAGGTACATGTCTCTCAATACTCCAATAAGAATAAACCAAATACATCAATAGAAACCAAGCTGGCCACTGGACGAAAATCTGCTAATAGTCAATACTACCAATGTACGATGCCATATTGTTTGCATTTCACTTCTATTCAAAGGTATTTTTTTAATTATGTAAATTATGTCAATAAATTGCAGATCACAATACGTGTACAAAAAGAAACTTGCTACAATTGGCGCATCATGAATTATATATTGTTAAAATAATACCTTAAAAATAATATAATAATTAACTTCCACAACGAAATACAGATCGAAAGTTAATGTTAATACTATAAAAATAACAATGAATTAATCATCAGTATAACAGTTCCTCATTTTTAAATCGCGTATTTTAATGAATAGTATGTACGTACCTACATAATTCGCGAATGAAACTGCAATACTATTTCCTCAGCTCTATTACAACTTTCAGTTCCTCTAATGGTCAGAATGAATAATTAATACCACAGAAACCGAATGAAGAATCTTATAGCAGTTCAAACAGCCTTGAATAGACAACGAGAAGAGTACAGAACAAATATTGGACAGCAAATGCGGTTATTGTATGTTTGAACATACATAGCTCTGTTTGCTCTGGATAAATAATTAAGGTAACGTAACCTTACTGGGTTATTTTTTTTTAACTGTCGCCTACTGCTGGTCCGACCAGTAATCACGTCTTCACTGCACGATAGTGGCGAGTCAGATGAACTCAGCTATATTTTTGAATTGAGAGGAGAAACAAGGATAGCGATGGTCTCATTGAATAACCGCGGTAAGATTTCCGCTTCAAGAAGGCTACGGCAAGTATTGGCTGAAACTAACACTGGAATAAAACGTATTCAGGCGTTAATATTTAGGGCGCAATTGAGATAAGAAGATTAGGGATGTTTATTAACGGTATACGGAAGGGGTATAGTTGTGAATGAGTTTATTGTAAAGTTTATCGATAACACCTATTGTATAAAGCTATTTATTACAATAGTTTCGTACGTCCGAATGGCAAGACTCCTACAGGTCCGTTTATTAAATGATAGGCGTTTAGCAAGATAAACATAAATACCGTCTTATTGTGTCGCATACGACCCACTTTTAAGAACATAAGTATCTCAAACCTGATCATGATATTTAAGATAAGATAACATAAATATTTAAACAAGTATTACTATGAGCATATGTATAAAGCATTCTCTGGATTAGGTTCAATCGACTGACAGATCATTTAATCCGTGTGAAAAAAGCTTGATTTCATTTTAGGACTTTATTTACTTCGGTTGCTAATAATGTAACGCATGTCAATGAAGGTCCTCTTGCGTGAGAAACATTCACCTTCTCTGCAATTGACCGTGTCATGCTGACTGACGCACGCACGCCACACATAGACACGTGCCCACAAACACATGCGAAACGTATAGCTCTTTCTGGTGATGTAAAAACGAGATGGTGATTAATATCAACGGTGATTCACCTTTCCTCATTTGTATGCGGTCACCCCTGCATTTATGTATGTGTATCCTCTATACATTTAGCACTGGTTGCTCGATCATCGAACATTGAGACGTAAAGTCTTTAGCTGTTTGTCCATTAGTAAATGATGTCGCGAATTAGATGAAGACAAAATCAAATGGTGGCGGCATAATATTCTGACTGCAAGTTGATTGTAGATAATTTTAGATTACCTTAGATAACTATAATATGTATTTTTTAAAATAAGAAATTGGAATGGATTGAAAGATTAAATGTGACCTAATAAGGTTAGGTTTGATTCTTATTAGTAATTAAAATTTTTAGTAATATGTATATCCCCCCACATTAAAGATTCCTATATGTTTACTTTGAAGAGACAAATTTTCCAATTGCGAAAGCGATAGAATTTAAATTTGAAGCTTCACTTTTGAAAGGTTTTCATAACATACAAAGACGAGGTATGTGTTTTAACGCTAAAGAAATTCCCTATTTTCTAGAGTCAGTAATACCACCACGTAGGAGCTAGTTTAAGTCAAATTTGCGCAGGATTAAATTTTACTCAATTTGGACGTAGTGCTGAGTACCGAGGCCGCTTACGTCGTTTTGAGTTTGGGCGTCAGCAAATCAAATCCGTTTCAATTTGTGTCAATTGCTGTCATTAAAATTCTTAAGCCGTGGTCTTAATTAATTCATATCAATTAATGTATATCGAGTACATAAAATACATATACTAGTGGCAAACACAGCCATACATCTCTGTACGGTCTTTTTGTATAACAATGAGAAAAATTCATAGTGGGCTTATTTTTGTATCTCTTGGTTTAGAGATAAGACATGATTTATATCGTCACGTCTAGTCATTTGTGGGCTAGGCAGAGCTCCTAGTGCAATATATCTCCGTCCTTCCAAACGTGACGTACTTCAACTACAAACATATAAATAATTAAAAAAACGTAACATTACGCCTGTAATCCCCAAAGGGGTAGGCACAGGAGTGTAGTGCACTCCCACGTTACACCATACCAAACTTAAACCAAACAAAAAGAAATAGAAATAGAGGTTACAATATATGTATTTTATTACGAGTAGCAATTAAAGTACTGTGTAACGACATACAAGGGCTATACTTTGTTGTTAATTCACCCAAACTATAGGTAAAACGTTCCCTCGCCGCCCTTGTAAGTGACAGCTGCTAATAATACGTACATATGTTCTTGCGGGTACTATTAATTTCCTCAACGTATTTAAGGACGATACACTGTAATATGAAACTCCGAGAAGTCATTTCCTTCTCGCCGACCTTCACATCGACATGGTAAACAGTTTTAGTGAAACAGAACGGTTTAATATTACTTGCGCGTAACATTAAGGCGCTACTACATTACGGCGATATCATTACCAATTACCGATATGAAACACAAAACCTATCGCGACAAATAATCATTATTGATTGACGTGCCTACGTACCGGTATATCGTAAGTGAATTTGAGCAAAAACGAGGCGCGGCTAAGGTACATAGTTTACCAGTTGTGACAAAATATCAATACACGGGTTACATCTTACGAAAACGCTAATTATGCCTTACTTATACACACATACGTTGAGTACATGTTTTCATTTTGGTGTCAACAAATAAATCATCTGTTTATGCATCTTGATTTAGAAATAGCCTAATGTGTTGTTAGCGATAACGTGTCCTCCCCTTCGATATAACTTTTGACTGTGTCACGATATTTGATAGCACGATACATGAAACGGTCAAGTTTAAAAATATTTTTTGTTAATGTAGATGACTAATAATCTTTTGTGGCTTCGAATCGTGACATATGAACAATCACAAGTTATTTTAACCCTCAGATAGATAATACATTCTGTCAGACGACGCATTTGACGACCCATTCATTTAATGACGCGAGTTTTGTTGAACAAAATACATAATTATACATGTAACGTTCCTATATTACGCAATGGTCAATAATTAATATTATAAAGACATTTTACAATTTAAAAATTCACTATTACTATTACTCAATTTCCCCGACATCAACAAATTAAACTCCAAATACTTAAAGTAACTAATCAATTCGCAATTGACACGTTCGGTTAACCATGACATAAATTGACTTTAATGTCAGCAGCTAAAGACGAAAATTATCGAGTACCTAATGTATGCTGCTGGTCGTGACAAGTTTCGAAACTCGAGTCGTGATCCTTTATCTGTCCCACCTTTATCAGAACCACTCGGCGTTCTATCAATAGAAATATTCGGTTATAGATTTCATAACTTCGTAAACGAACAACCGGTATTGACACGTTTTAGACCTAATAATTTGAAATTGTAATACGCAGTTTACTTCGTTGGATTTGCCTACAAAATCTGGGAGAACCTGAAGTGAACATTTGGTTGAATGGACAACGCGCCTTGGTAAACGGGAGGCATTTTGTCGTACAAAATAATGGACTGGCTGCTAAGTGGAAAAATAATAATATTCAAAGTGCACAGGAACCAGTGCACTGACGTCAACTAGGGGAGGACTTATGTATCAGGTACCTACTCTAAGTATATAATATAAACCACAACCAGTTGCTAGATACAGTCCAATCCTGTCCTTCTACTGTAAGCGATACCCCCGCTGCCATATACAATCTTAGTAACACGAGTATAAGTACATGTCACACCAGAGTGGAACACGTCGCAACGACAATACTTTGGACGCAGCCAACCATGACAAGCAACAGATACAGTCTTCGCACTGTGTTTAGCAGAGCTAAAGAACGCCTACGACCGCCCGCTTAAATAACACATGTCGGACTTCATAAATAAAAGAAACATTTTCATATGTTTTGTGTCAAAGATACTCGAGTCTCCATCCACTTGAATGATACTATGAAAGATAGCAAAATGCGAAAACATATATTATTTATCCTACATATTCTTGTATAGATCTTACTAGGCTCTTTTTGCATCAAGGTTATTATCATTAGGGGCGAGAGCTGTTGAACCTTGATGGGGCTTCGCCCGGTTTCACGCTTTCGATAATCGATTCGGTTGCAATTTCACCGATTTGAACAAGAGCGGCGCGATGAGGTATCTTCGAGTTAACTAACCGGAATAGAGCTCGTGTCATGTCAGCTGCACGGAGCGTGGTCACGGCGGAACCGCAGCAAGTTTCTACGCCTGTTGCCAGTTAAAAACGTACAAGTTCCGCGATGATGTAAGTTCGAAATCCGTTGTATATCCAAATCGTAAATCATTTAGGATCTTCCCTCTATTGGTGAGTCAGTCGTGCTATTTATGACTGTATGGCACTTAAAAGTAAATCGTCGCGTCGGGTTGTGTTGAATTCATCCTTTTTTTTCTCCTAAGTGTCAGTGATTATGGGGGGCACGGGAAGTGCATGGAGTGTGCCGTGTGAAACGGCGAATCTCGTTTCAGCCGACAGCGACGCCCAGTGTAATAAATGTAGTTATCTAAAATGTGACTGGAACGGGAGGGGCTCACATCCTGCGGAGATTGTGCATATTTTGAAGTACTTTGTCGTAGGGTAACTCTGACTGGGATTATGTATTACTAAAGTAGTTAAAGATTTAACATACAATAATAATTCGTAATTGCTCTTTAGTCCTAAGAACTAGAGCTACAGGGCTAAGTAAATCCATGATAAACCAACCATGCATACGAAGAACTAGTGAAAAACCCGAATTCGGAGTAAATTCCAGTCGAAAAGCACTCGTGTATATCGTATGTACATATTATGTATGTACATGAGTGTTTCCTAAATGAAAATCATGTTAACTCGGGCACCAGCGATCGCTTACGATCTCTCGGAGCGTTTTAGTGATTTCTAGAAACGTCTCGAATATTCCCGTTAGCAATTTCGGCCTTGCTCGAAATATGCTTTTATGTCGACAGCGTGCCGAAATAACCACAATTTCGACTTGAGTATGCTGTGTGGTAAAGTTTTCTTTTCCAGTCCATGTGTATTATGTTCATACCTTAAATCTCCCTGCCATTAAGAAAATACCAATACTGTCAACAAAACGCAATCATGTTCCTTTATGCTCTCTTTGTAAGCTATTTTAATTTAACAATTGGGAATATTCCATCACAACTACATTTATGTATGTCTACTACATGTATGTATTTACATACATTTTGGTCTAGAACGTCTCTCCTACATTTATATATTAAAAAAACTCTCAAATAACTCGGACTATCAGAAGGAAAAGATCAGATGACAGTTTTTCCTAACAAAACCTATCAACCTCATACCGTACGCGAAG
This sequence comes from Parelbella ahira ahira, assembly GCA_018244795.1. Taxonomy (NCBI): domain Eukaryota; kingdom Metazoa; phylum Arthropoda; class Insecta; order Lepidoptera; family Hesperiidae; genus Parelbella; species Parelbella ahira. The sequence goes on along the minus strand of DWME01000329.1, from coordinate 2,467 downwards.
TTTAAGCAACTACGTAGACATAACGCGCACTCGGTCTGTGGGTGTTTTCGTCTAGCAGATTAAATATGACCTTACATTTTTATACGATATATGACATATTAGTATCGCAACGCTGTCGTCACTTGGGCGCGGTGTGCATGACAGAATAAGGCCACAGCGGATATACATGCGAGTGGAATTAGATGGTTTCGGATGTTTCGAGATCGGCTTTGTTGTAACACTAGCTGATTGCGGTGTACACTGAATAGGCTGTAACGCATTACGTAGCAGAATAACGTTGGTATTGTAATGCGACTGTTTGAACAATGTATGAAGGCTGAATAATTCAAGTGCGCCAGTTGAAGTCCAATTACGAGTCGCCCAACGTCGTTCGACTGAAGAAAATGGTATCAGGCTGATTTCATTGAATATTGATTAAGTAATAAAAAAACGCAGTGCATAAGCAGTGATAGCCTAGTGGTTAAGAATTCAGCCTCTCACTCCGGGGGTTCTGGGTTCCAATCCATGGCGCGCACCTCTTTACAAAAGCGCGTTTTAAGTTTAAATATCACTTGCTAACGGTGAAGGAAAACATCGTGAGGAAACCTGCACACCTTAGAACTTACAAAAAAAAATTCTGAAGTGTGTGAAGTCTGCCAACCCGCACTTGGTCAGCCTGGAAGACTATGGCCTTAACCCTCTCAATATGAGAGGAGACCCATATTTCAACAGTAGAATGACAAATGGGTCAATTAGTATTATTATCATTAAAAACAGTAATTAGTAAGTAATTAATTAATGGTTATTTATTTGTAACAGCATAAACTGGCTGCCAATAACAAATAAACTTTCTACAAAAACATAATGGCTGATCCATCCATACACAAATCTAGGCTTAATGTTAGATTTACAAATACTTAATCATCATCAGGCTATACAAATGTAGCCTACATCACCATTACACCTTCGAATTCCTTAGCGGGCAAATCTTTCCATAGCCAGGAAGATTTATCTTCACGTATTAATATGACGAAGATCACATCATTGAACAGAATAGAATTTTATTACAACCCGTCAGTACCTACTTAATTTATTATTTGCAAACATAATTAATTCCTAGCTTACGTTTACAAATCTCCACTCACGAGCGAATCAATAGACAAGGTCTAATACTGGCTTAATCAAATAATACCAACTACGTGTTCGCGCATGAAGCACTTGTATTCACACATTGTCACTTAATGACGAACCTTGGAGATGAATTTGCATTGCAGATCGACTCGTTAAAAAGGCATTATCGTACTCGTTAGCGTGCTGTAGATTTAAGCGCCAAGTTTCTTAATGACTTTTTTGTCTGTGACAATTACTGCGTTTAACAGTATTCATGTTTTTAAGTCATTTCTCGTGTTGGAAAATAAGGTATTAGGCTCAATTAAATCATGTAGATATAGAGGATTCATCATTACAGAAGCATACATTTGTAAACGTCACATATTTTCTACATCGTAATATGAGAACAAATGCGTGAAATGAAACTTACACGTGATTGAGTTTGAAGCAAAAATAAATTCGGTACGCATTTACATTAAGTGCTTCCGAGTATTGGGAAAACCTACCAGCCGCGGTGATTCACTTCCGAGGAAGAATAGTAATAGTAATACTTATTAAATCAAATAGATACCTAGCTGTTTCATTCCCCTCAGTCACGTGTTCACTACCACGTGGAGATATTATAGTAGTTTAAAACGATTTTGACTAACATTTAAAATCAATATATTATGTACTTAATACTGACTGGAGATTAATAATAAGATCTTCAGTAATCACTTGAACCATAGCAGAACTATAACAGTATATGGGAATCCGTTTTAGATTTATATGGATAACCGTTTTAAGGAGCCCATAATGTATAGCTAGTGATCTAGTACTTTACTAAGATGGATAATAGAAATTTGAACATTTATTGTAACATTGCGGATATTAATAATATATGCATATAAAACCAACGATAGCTGTGCCAAATGTTTCAGATCTTATTTGGTACTCAACGGGTACTTCTAAAAATGTATAAATCCAAAATTACATCGCGAATAATCGTTAAACATAACACATTGTACATACCAGATAATACCAGTCAAAAGACTATTCAAATTTCAACCTTCCCTACCTTGTGCTATGGGTGTAAAATTTCTTGGAAACCTCTCACTTCACGAAATTGTGCGTCATTTATATTAAATATCAATAGCTATACAAAAGAAGGAATGCATCGTGAGAATGAATACGCTTTGAAGATCTCTACGTAACATCATGCCTATAATCTCCAAAGCGGTAGGCAGAGGAGTATAGTACACTTCCACTTTTCACCAGTTACGTTTACATCTCATGGAATAGGTGGCGACCCTATTGCTATACACCGGGCACAGATCCAGACTCCGAGTCACTACTGGAAATTCTAAATTAGAAAAATCCAATAGTACTCGACCCGGGA
>DWME01000328.1:0-36303 GCA_018244795.1 Parelbella ahira ahira | reverse complement strand
ATATTAAATTTTATAGGTATATAAGCTCTTATATTAATACATAACTACCTACTCTTCTCACTGAATTGAATTTTACGTAACATGATGTAGGTAACGCGTACGCGGTCGGTCCGAAATGTATTAACAATATAACCTCATAGAAGCGGTACCATGAGGCCTACGTCAGCCTACAGAGGCAGCACGGCGTCGCGGCTGTCCACAGCTGGGTTTGGTCCAGCTCCACCAACAGCTGGTCGACAATCCACTGCAATGACTGGGTTTTCAATGGTAATACTTAGTGCGTTTAGTATTTTGCATGTTAACTTTATTTAAGTAGTGTAGTGTGTGTGCTGTAATCTGTGTGTAAATTGCAATTGGAATAAGTATTTACTCAGTAAATAAATTCTTACACTGTATAGGTATACCTACAATATTTAACATTTTGGTTACTACGAAGTCTGCCACACAAAACAAAATAACAAGAATCGAATCAAGGATAGGTTTGATATTCAGCCCCGGATATTTGTATAGGTACGTTCTTTTCTATGTAGCCACTCCCCTTTAAATACAGGCGAGATAAGGATTTAGTCATTTCATTATGGATATGTTTCAATGGATATCAATGCCAAATTTCAAATAAGACTAGTGTTGTTTGATATGAGACTGATCGTGCTGCCATTGAGAATTAAGGTCAAACACCTACATGAAATTTTTTTATGTTAAGGTGTGAATTTAAAGCGTGTTTACTTGTTTTTATTATAAATAATAATCATTTTTCCCAGATTGACCGTCCAATTACCCAACAAGGTATATCAGGTCTCCGTACGGGTACTGCGCGCGGGTTCCGAACCCGTCAGCTGCAAGACAAGAGATACTGGGAAGAACTGATGCAAGTAAAAGTCAGAGAGATGAAGGCGGAGATAGCTAGACTAAGCGAGAAAGCTGAAGCGGGAGAACGGGAGAAATCAGCAAAGAAACATTACGAAAAAAGAGTCCGGGAACTGGCACAAGAGTTGACTGGTAGGAAATCTTTCCTAAAACGTTCAGTCAGTTAAAACTTAAATTATACGTACTCCAAATCATGAAATAAGAGCCTTGTCCTTAGTTTCAGGGTCCATTCAGGATTTCATCTGAAGTGATGGACAAAATAATATTATCATAATACAATAAATAATATTTTCATGAACCGTAATGTTATGGATATAAAATATTGGTCACATTTCTCAACTTGATTTTCGATCCATTAATCAAGTAGCTGTTACTAATAATTACTATTTAACAAAGAAAAATTAATTTAGTTCTTACATCTAGACTCTGGAGACATTCATTCCTTTGTCCGTTCAGATTTACAAGGTAGACTAGCAGACTACAACACGGCGATCCGAATCGTCAACGGTGAGGCAACCAAACACTCCGTGGAAGAACAAACTAAAGAACTCGAAGCTAGCAACAAGAAACTGCAAGAGGAAGTGGAGCTTGCTTTCTTAGAAAAACAGAGAAAGGAGAACCAGTTGAGGCAGCTAAGGGAACAAATGGACAAGGTAAATTCTAACAAGATACATAGTGTGAATAACCTTTAATAGAATTTTACGTATTTACAATGCATTGCTTTATGAGGAATAAATATTAAAATGACAGTTATTGATAAGATCACGGTACTATAATATGTAATGGAAATGGAAGATTTTAAAATATTGGAATATAAATATAGGTACATATTTCAATAAGCGTAGAAGTAAACATTACATAGTTGCAATAAAATATATTAGTCACACATATATTACTAAGCACATACTATTAGATAATATAATATAAAACCGGATTATTTAATAGGAACAATCGACAATATCACAGTTACTAGCTGAAATGACACCAGAACAAAAAGAACAGTACAGTCAACTCGAAGGGACTGCGGCGGCGTTGAGAGAGGAAGTGGAACAAGCAAGAACTCACATTAATCTCCTCAACAGAGAAAATGATGAATTTAGCAAGGAAATATCGGGATCACAGGTTAGATTTTGCCATTTTTGTATCTATTTATAAAGAGACACAATTAAGTGCATGTCATTTTAATCAGCATTATGAAATCAAACTAATTATTTGTGAGCATATTCTTAAAGAGACTTGACCTATAGGAAATGTTTATTATTCCCTGAAATTAGTCTCAATAAATATTCATATCGTTTTCATTACTTTTAGAATTTCCTTCCTATATATGTACATAGTAAAAGTCATGTTGTTTCTCATAACGGGACATTGTTTTGTAGATAAAAATACACCTTTTGGAACTACATCGAAGGCTCGCCGAAGTTGAAGAAAAAAGGGATAATTTAAAAAATGAGATCAGCAATCGCTTAGATCCTCAAGAGGAACGAGAAAAATTATTACTTCAAGTACGTTTAAATTATTTACCGACGTAATATAATATTAAGTAAAAAGGCTAAATGAACGTACTATCATACATAATATGTTTTAACGTTTTCAAAAATTTTATTCTCGGCATTACTAATCAAAATTTTTAGTTTTGACGTTTTTAAAAATGTTATTGTGGGCATTAATCACTATTTTATTATTCAGGTTCGTGAAGACAATGCTGCCATAGCATCTCTAGATAGCAATGCAGCAAACTTAAAGGAACAGATACGGAAAGTACAAGAGTTGATTGAACAGGCCGAACAAGTAAGCAGACAGTAAAGATTTTTCACATCCCCATTGTGAAATAAGTAATATAATGGGTTATTTTGATACAGGATCTAGAAGAAGGCCATTCTGAACGTCACCAGAAGTATCGCGAATTGAAAAAAAGGGAAGAGACTATGGATTCATTCATGTCTACTTACGAGGAAAACCTTAAAAGCGCTCAAGAAAAGATTGTTCAATTAGAAAAAGACGTAGTATTTGCGTTAGAACATAGCAGTTCTAATATTGATCTGGATTTGAATGAGATAGATTCTTTAAAACAAAAAGATGGGTATACGTCATCATATGATGACAGCAAAAAGTCCGTAGAGACCTTGATGAAAGATTACGAGAGATTTCAAACGAATTTGAAAAAGGTAGGTATGCTTTCTTGTCATGCTATATTTTCATATTAAAAGAAATAAATTTCACCATATTATCACATTTAGGCCGAAAGCACTCGTGAACGTCTTGCAACAGAACTTCAAACATTACCCGAGAAATCACGAGCTATGAGTGACGAGTTAATTACACTTTCGGATCTGGATAGATTGAGAGCTGAAGGTAACGTATTTCCACAAATCGATAGGATAAAAGTAAAAGCAGTAATTTTAATAAGTTTGCATGTTACAATTTAAAGGAGAAGAACAGAAGAAAGCGCTAGAAACGGAATTACGTGTACTCAAGGAAAAATTAGCACCGACAGAGAGCGCTGTAGTTGAAGCGGCAAATAAACTGAAGATATTACAAGTAAGGAATATATCTATACCTATACAAATGTGAATATTGTACCTAACACCGTTATATTATTATTTTCAAATAAAGGCGATTGATTAAAAAGGTAGCTTTAGGCAAGGAAATAACATTTTATTTCATATAAAATATGTCACATATGACGCGATGACAATTTTGGAAATCTATCAATATCTACCTAAAAATATTTGAGTTTATAATGCTAATGAATTTTAATGTTTAATGTTCTTCTTGCTGCTGTTTAAAACTATCAATTTGTCTGCCTCTGTAATCTGTTCGTTCCGATTCATTCGTTAGCCTGAAATTTGTAATATTATTATGAAACTAAAATAGGACACAAAGCTCTAAAAAAACGTGCCCTTTAACATAGAATAAATTATTTTCCTGTTTAATTCCATCGAAATCTGACGAGCAATTGGGTCAAAATAACGTTTTATACGGATAAGAACCTTTTGTAATTTATATTAGTATGAAAACAGGCCGGTGGGGTGACGATCTGCGCAAGGCTGCAGGCAGATGCTGGATGCGACAAGCTGAGGACAGGGCGCGATAGCACTCATTGGGGGAGGCCTATGCCCAGCAGTGGACTGAGATAGGCTGATGATGATGATGAATTTACCGCTTAAATTTTATATTTTCAGGCCAGTTTAGACGGCAATGAAATGTATGCTAAGCTCAACAGCTTAGAAGAACAATTGGCCCAGTTGGAAAATAGGAAAACTATTCTAGAAGAAGATATCGCTTCTATAACTGTGAAAGCGGATTATGAACCTTTAAAGAAAGGAGCAATGGATGAATTAGCAGTATTAAATAAAAAAATCATTGAAGACCTTAAATCTGTTAAGGGTTATTGATCAATCGATGCTTCGAGAGCAAATTAAGATATGTATGTATGTAATTTTATTCACGTTCCTTGATTTTAAAATGATGATCTTAAAATTAAAAAAATTGACAACATGATATTGTTTTATTACCATAATATGGAGATTCATTTTTATTAATATAATAAATGCGGTCGAGATGAGGTCATTAGGCCGAGTATCCGGCTTGACATTCGCCGACCGCATTCATAATAGATATCTGGAATATGCTCGGTGTGAAAGTGTGTAGGTATTGATGTAAAGTAAGAAAGCATGTTGCGATGATGAAAAAAGGCAAAAAAGACATAACTACCTACTGTGCGAATGTTGGCAATTGCCAAGTGCGGAGGGAGTTCAAGACATCTAATTTGATCAAATATGTCCGATGCTGAATGTTGGAGACGGAAGTCGCCGACGTCTTTTTGCTAGCACTGTGACATAAAAATATCGAATAAAACAACAACATTGTACTCATAACTTTAATATCACAGACGTCAATAATTTACAAGCACTCATTCGTACGGAACTCATTTATTTTTTCATATTTGTACGGAAATCTAATTATTTATTATGAAATACGTTTCACATTAGACGTTTCGTTCATTGCTTCATATTTTACAAAATTACGTTTAATACGTCCAATATAAGTAATGACAGAGTTATGACCAACAGCGAGCTATTTACTGCGAATCGGCTAAAAAATCGAAAGGTTTGAATGGTAACTACTAACTCACTACATTCTGTTTCGAGTATTTATCTAATAAGAGGGATATGTTTGCAGGTACGTTTTTATTATTCGCTGTTAGAAGCGAGCAAAGGTTGCTGATAAATTTTTGTGACGGCGTAATGTCTGCTTCCTGCATTTTGTACCACAGGGATATAGCGGCTTGGCAGTCGTCTTCGCGTTCTATTAAAAAAGACATTATTAATTACATACATATAATTACTTTATATGTCTGAATGCACTTAATTTATGTAGTCATTGTGTTGCTAAGTGGAAATGTACAATACATTTCACCGAAATACATCTTTCTGAACTAAACCTTGAACATGGCAAGTTTTCTTGACTATAGGTAATTTCTGATGTAAGCCTCCTTAATATTAATAATAATTATTATTTATCGGCCACTTTATCATTCCACTGTTGGAATATGGGTCTCCTCTCATAATGAGAGGGTTAAGGCATATAGCCCGCTACGCTGGCTAAGTGCGAGTTGGCAGACACAGACTTCACACGCCTTTTTTTTAATAAATTTTAAGGTGTGCCGGTTTCCTCACTATGTTTTCCTTCAACGTAAGTAAGTGATATTTAAATTTAAAACGCACTTTTTAAAATAGTTGCGCGCCATGGATTTGAACCGAGCACCCACGGAGTGAGAGGCTGAATTCTTAACACTAGGCTATCAGTGCTTTCTTAAACCTCCATAGTATACATAAATTTTTACGTTACAAAAGAAACTTTAAGGTTGGTCAGATGTAAAATTTCCATGGGCCACTGATATTGGCAACTTATCCCGAATAAAAATCAAGTTTTATTTTACTCGGTTTGCAGATACGGTTTTACGTACCTACTTGTACAAATATTAACATAAAAACTCACGATAAACATCCAATATCATGCTGTAAACAACGTCCACATCGAAATGCCTCAAGTCCTTGGTGCACTCGGCTATGATCTCCAGAGCGGATATCTTCTTCTCGTCGGCGAACCGTTCACAGTAGCGCAGCAACGCGTCCGGGTGGAACTTGACCGTTGGGTCCAGGAACAGCTTGCGTAAGCTCTTCTTGTATCCGACGTCAGCGAGCGCCATCATCAGGGTCAGCTACAATTAAAATAAAGCGTTATCTCTCATAGTAATACCGCACACATATATGCCTTATTGATATTAACTATATCAATCACTAAAATTTATTCTTGAAATCGGTTTTGATGACCATATACGTCCGTGTTCGTCAATTGCTTTGTTAATTTAAAAACCCTAATCTGACCTGTACATCCCCAACTCCGTGCACCTTCTTTGTCATATTGAGGATCGTTTGCACCATCTTGTTATATTTCCCGTTCGCTTTCTCGCTAACTAAAAAATTCTCCTCTGAACCCTCGCCCATTTCCTTAAGGATCTTGCACAATAATTCGTGTTTTAGTGGCGTCTTGTTATATTTGTTGGCCAGGCGGCTGAACTCTTCCACCGCTTCGTGGAGATCGTCACTGTAAAGAGCTTTTGTAAATGACCTTTGTTCACAACACTATAAGACTAAATAATATCGCTCGAACTTATTTGATCACCGATCAATCAATAACCAATAATTAATCAATCAAGCAGACATAAGTGATCTTTGTAAAACTATATTGTTAGCGCACGAAAGTCCTTGGAACATATTCCTTGTACCCCTTATTAAACTGGAACACAAAAATTCATAATCGCTTCATTCTTAGTCCGCGGAAAACCATAATACTTCATAATTATACCCAAAATTGGGAATGGCAGTCGATGTCGATGTACGTCCAGCAGCGAAACGGAAGAGGCTGACGTAATAATGATGATGATTAATTATATCCAAGATAAAATTACGTCATCTTCGGAAAGCTCAAATTAATAAGTACTAGCAAAATTGAACCCTAGTGCTCAATACAGTGTTTATAAAACAACAATGGCTCACTTCTTCAAATGCGCTCGCACCAGCGGCCCCAGCAAGGAGTTGGCCGGCTTGCAGTACCGCAGGCCGTGCAGCAGCTCGAACATCTGCCGCGTGTCCCGGCGGCCGCCCTGCGCCGCCGTCGCGTCCAGCAGCCGCCAGCAGTTCAGCGACAAGTTGCGACCGCCGACCACTCGCCTGATCGTAGAGACCATTTAACGTGACATAACCACATGTTGTATAAAAATAAAAGCATTTTGTTTATGGATCTTTTCTTTTACAAGTCTGTCCAGTTAATTCCAGAGCCACGAGTGCTTAATTGTTACTGCCACTTTCAAAAGTGTAGTGAGCAAAGAAAATGCAAGTCACCAACATATGCAGCAATCGTTCTTCTTGATATGGATAATGATCTAAATATATTAGAATACGATCTCATAATTCATAAGTTACACTCTCATTTCATTCATTCTTAAAATTGTATTTCATAAAAACAATCATATAGATAATTAATTAAAATGTGCGTTTTACCAGCGTTTGCCATATTAATGATAAATCGTTAGTACAATAATTTCTAGTATCCACCTGTATAGAGAAATCCAGTATTTACCCATTTTAACAATAAATAAATGAAAAAACAACAAGCAAGCCTTAAAAATAGTTAATAACGTAGCATCACGCCTGTAATCTCCGAAGGGGTAAGCAGAGGAGTGTAATAAATGAGGAGATAATACTTCATCGACATAAATATTTCAATGCTTTCACCTTTTCTTACTCTGCTCAGTAATCAAGTCGAAAGCTTCTTTGATCTTCTTCCTATAGACCATGAGAGTAGCGAAGTCGATGACCTTGAACTCGTCCAGGGTGAAGTTCGGTGCTGATTTATTGAGATCCGCCAGAGCCAATTCGGCCTGATCCAACTCTCCCAACTTAACATGAATGTCGAAAATTGATGCTTTCATGCCCGCTGAGAGGAAGACCTACAAAATCAAGACAAAAGGTATGATACTATGATTCCATGATAGAGTTTAATTACTGTAACAGTTTATTGCTTCAGAATTCGGCCTCTCATTGTACGAGTTCTAGATTCCAATATGACATTTCAAATTCATTCAATACATAAAATATTGGTCCAACTCACCCCTTCCTTCTGGCACTTATCAAGGATTTCCCGAGCAGCCTTCAAATTGCCTTCGCGACAGTACTTCTGTAGCAGTTTACGTAGTACTCCGCGAGTATTCATACTCTTCGCTTCCAGTTCATTGAGATGCGCTCGAAGGGATTGTTCGTTCATGTTTTTCTGGAAATAATTGGTAGTATTTTCAATACAAATCTTTGGGCTGAAATATTTATCTCATGTTATGTTTCTAAGCAAAGTAAAAAATAAAAAAAATAAATCCTTTTTTTAATATGAACTGTTAATTGAATAAACATTAAGAAAAATCTTAACTATCACTATGATTCCTTAATAAAAATTACAACTTATAAAAAATATGTAAATATTCGTAATAGATTTCAAGGTTCTTCAAGAATCCCTAATCACTATCGTGACGTGTATCGCAGATTTCGTGTGCAGTGTGATTTCATCACTGGGAGGTTAAAAAAAACTTACGGGGTGTTGTAAATGCTGCATAAAGAGCTCGCCCTCGTCGATCAACCTCTCATCTGTGATCGCTACGAGAGCGTCTCTGAATTCATCCACTGTTTCTTGTGGATAATCATCTCCTAGTAATGTCATGCAGTAGTCGGTAGCGCCTGTGGATATTTTAATATTTGTTGACGCTAATGCCTACAACAAAATAATTAACTAAAACATTGATAATACGCAACACTTTATATAAATAAGAAGTATGGAAAATAGATAGACATCTCAATGTGTGATGCGCTGTAACCATTGTTTATGGATTGCCATAACAATGTATTTTGCCATCGAATTACTAATGTGTTACCAGGTTTAAACAGTTTTTTTTTTAAATATTTAGCCCTGCAAACAGGTAGACGGGTCACCTGATGTTAAGTGGTCAGCCTCGCCTATGGACAATTTAAAACCCGAAGAGTGGGCCAATGTATTGCCAGCTAACAACAAACAGCTAAAACTAACATACCTTAACTAAATTGAGAAAGTCAGATAAGTCCACCTTGACCTTCTTGTGTTTCATGAAAGTGCACAAGAAGCGGCCCACCCAGTCCTTATCTTTGTCCACAGCTTTGCTTGTCATGTCCTCTAATATATGAACCGTTGATTTCACATCAGAATTAGTTAGATAACCCTTTACAAGAGGGATGAGCAACTTTTCTGTGTCTACCTTCCCATTGAACAATTCACCTAGAAAATATTAATTATGAAGAAAATACACTGCTAAAGAACATTTATCATTTAATTAATTAATTTTGCTAAATTTAAATTTATGCAACATTTTATGAATTGGGACATTATGATAGATATAGTCTAACAATCAATTAAAATCATGTATATTTTAATAAGACAGAACAATACAAGATTTCACTGTAATACTGTATAACGTAAACATTTATTATCTTTAGACATATATAGAAAATAGTTTTGTATAAACTATTTTAACTTTCAGGGGGACCAGAAAGTAGAAGTATTCTTTTGTACGTTATGTAGCATTATATTAAATATATCGAGAAATGCATAAGTAATCTTCAAAAGTATTTAAACTTACATATCTCACTAGCGGCCCTGACCTGACCAGTATTTAACAATGTTTCCATCATAGGTGTCAGCACCGTCGTGCTCGTAAGTCCGGTTTCGAGAAACTTCTTCATCAAGTTCTGTGGTGACGTGAAGCTAACGAATGGCAATGTGTACTCTAATATCGTTTCGTAATCTGGTTTCACATCCATGTGAACCATTGTTGAGAGTGTGTTCATAATGCCTGAAATATGAACAGAAGTTATTTCAAGCACTTTGTTTCATAATCAAGGTTTTTGATTGTATAGGGAAAAATATTAACAAGCTAACTCACAAACATTTTAAACATATTAAGTATAATTATGTTTCAAAGTAACAAAACACAACATCCTTTCTGTAATCCCCGAAGGGGTAGACAGAGAAGGTTGGACACTCGCACGTATCACCAATTACGTTTTACGTTCCATGGAACAAAATTACAAAATTAGATTTGTCTACACCCACATTACCTTTCTCCCCATAGGTTCTAGATGTGTGTATCAGTATAGGCCAGAAATAATGCGGTCTCAAGGGTAAACCAATCTGCTTAATTCGCGTGAACATATCTAATGCTAACGGTACTTTGCCTTGCTGGAGAGCAGCTTCAGTAGCGTTGTGTAGGGCTATGGGATTGCGGCCAGATGACATGAGTTCTTGAGCTATAAGGGCTATTATACTGGATGGCTGGAAGAAACAAAAAATAAAATGATGTATGGGCTTTGTTCAGAATAGTATAATTTTAAGACTCCAAAGAAATAACCATATTTACGAGAGAATTTATATCCACAATCCGATTCTTTAAATATTTCGTTATTAGATGTATTTTCAAACACAAGCATCACTAACGATATCACATTACGTCGAATTAACCATCGCCTCGACCGGCAGGAATTTAAAAAAAACCGAGTGCAGTATTTCAAACGAGTAACTATATTGAGCACAAGTATTTGGACTGTGTCAAAGCACATTAATACATTTTAAGTATTATATGTATATTATTATTTTGTGATTAATACATGCACTTAGCAGCTCTCCGGGTACCATAGCAAAAGCTTGGTTAATTTGCAATCAATTGGCTATGTTTTGTTTCAATAACTGTTTCCAAAAGACATATAACTCGAATCTGAGCTTACCATGGACGCCTTAACACAATCCCGGACCAAACTTCGTCCGTGCAGACCCTGATCGTCTTTAGGTCCAAAGGAAGGCAACGGCAAGCACTTATAAATCTCCAAGGCAGCCATGGGGTGGTTTTGATACACTAGCAATGTTGACACACTTTGCATGTACGGTGATATTGATGGGGTTGACAAAGTTTCTTGTGGCAAATATTTGAGTACCTGGAAAACATTATTTATGCTCATTCAAATTTAGCTTGAATCTTAATTTGATACACTAAAATAACTTATATTATTATATATACAAAAATTATGGTTAATTTCACTCTTACAGACTAAACTGTAGACTAAGGTTACAAGTTCAAAATATCTTAGAAATTATTGTTGCAACAATGTATATTCCCATAAACCATTTAGTCTACCAACATTTAGAATTTGAAGGTCAGCTTTGACCAATATTGAAGAACATAATATATTTCAGATTCTACCTACATTTCTATGTATGGAAAATGTTACATTTTTATTTGTCCTGAATATTGATGAAAAAGCAAGTTTTACTCAATATCTGTTTACCACACAGACTATACCAATAAACTAAATGAAGCTATGCAAAACAAAATAAGGTATTACTTGGTGTTATTCTTACATTGGGTATTGGACCGTATTCACCCATGGAAGCTAAAGTTTTTACAATTTCCATAACATTCCTCTCTTTAAACACCAAACCTTTTTTCACAGCTTTTTTCATTTCCTCAAACATGAGATCTGTCCTCTTCTGCCATGCATACACTCTGGCCAAAGCTGTGCATGTCTCAACAGAATATTCCACTTTCAGAGACTTCATCATTGTAAGTATTTCTTGTATGTTGTTCACATTTCTTAAACACAGAGACAATTGAGATTATACTGAAATTATATTGGTTATTGAAGCCATAAGGTCGAATCATCACACAAATCACATAAATAATACAATAATTATTTAAGTGGTGAGCCTGTTCCCATACCAGTTTCAGATCCAGTTTCTGAGACACTATCTACTAGAAATTTTAAGTTAGAAACTCCAATAGTAGCCATCTAGGCAACTGAATCCAGGACCTCTCGGTCAACAGTCATGCTTGCAACTAGTACATGAATAATGTAGGCATTATAAGCATATTAAATTTACAAAATACCACATATACAGAAGAGTTGGCTGCAAAGTAAAGCACCTAAACGACTGGCATTTGTGTTAATGTATTATATCATGGAACACTTATGGTGATATCTCAATGGTATACAAAAAAAGGATGCAATTAATTTCACTTCATTATAGTGTTTCTGATGAAATTACTTTTAAATAATGTGAAGGGTAGAATGATCATTGTTGAGATAAATCTATGGACAAAGTCTGTTTAGAATTTAGCTGATTTAATAAAGCAGACAATGGTTATCTCACCCTGCTTTTCCTTGACAGATTATTAGAGAATTAAACACACTTTCTGTTGCTGGAAACCCTTGTGCTTTCATGTTTGATAAGGCCTCAGTAGCTTGATTTATATCTCCCAACTGAAAGTAAACATTTATGTGGTTTACTTTGACTTTTTAGTACTCCAGTTTTTTCCAATATTTTTTCTGACTTAGATTATATAGCAGAAATATTTTGTGGTGGCTCAGAATCTCTGACCAGTGAATGGCAATAGGCTCACCACATTTTCTATGGGATGTAAATGTAATTGGTGAAACACAGAAGTGTACTACATGCCTTTGCTTACCCCTTCAGCGATTACAGGTGTAATGTTACGATTTATCATTTTATTAACATTATGTTACTTACTATAATTTATAAAACTAAAATAACAAAATAGAAATATGTCTTAACTTACTTCACCTAGGGCTCTTAATATCAGCTCAAAAGTTGTAACATTTGGTTTGACTTTGCCCATTTTCTGAATGAATGTGCTCACAGTGAAATGTTTATTGTTGGCTATATACACCCTTAGCAGTTCATTGTAGTGTTCCACTTCAAATTCTGTGTGAGGCCTGCAACAGTTGCGACAATAGTTAACTGTCTATCACTATTCTTTTAATGTTTAAAGCAGTTCATTTATTTGATTTTTTCTATTCAGCCTAGCAATTACGCTGACCAGCCACCTGAAGGTAAATGGTCAACGTAGCCTATGGACATTTGAAACACCCGAGAAGTGACCAATGCTTTGCCGGCTTTTAAGGAGATGCTTTGTTCGCTGACAATTGAATAAGCTTAATAATTATGTAACTAGTCCTTATAGATGTGGATCTCAGAAATAACAATGTTCAAAACAATTTCTAGATAGATAGTAGCCACTGAACTTCAGACAAGACAAAAATAAAGCTGTATCTCTTTAATAATGTCTAATCAGTAGATTAATCAGACCAACAAAATGATCGGTCATTACTTCTTCTTCTGTAACTGCTTTTATTTAACTGTACTTATTTAATTATTTTGGTACATTTCGATTATATCAAATGATATTTTAAATTAGAACCGAGTTTATATCACAAAAGTATGTATTAACAAAAGTGTTCTTTTAGAAACTAACAAAAGATGTCTTTGCAAATGTCCATATTCAAAGCAGCCAGCCAGAAGAAATGTTAAACTTAAAATTATGAAAATGGTAAATTTATATTTCATCTTTGAGTTTCTCCAAGTAATTCCATAACTTACTGTATTGTATTCCATACTTGCTCAGCTAAAGCCATTCTAGATGCAGGTGGCTCATCCACAAGCAACTCCGTACAGCACCTTATTAAAAGCAGTTCCTGCTTTTTGCTTGAAAAGTTCAATTGCTTCACTTTGGCCAGAACTCGCAAAAAGTCATTTTTGTATACTCGGTTCTTTTGGTATATGTCTGAGGACATACCAGCTATAAGCTTCTCAAGTAACTCTTCAGTTTTTGTAATGCTTACTTTAGTTTGCTGAAATGTATGTGTAGGTCCGGAAGATACTAAAATTTCATTACTAACTAGATTATCTGATGCATTTTTAAGACTGGATGTTTGTAAGGACCTGTAAGGCAAAACAAATTTATGCTGTAATTACACTATAAAGTCCTCAATTATTTATGGAACCCAATCAATTTAAATGTACACAAAATGAAATGGTAAGAAACAATTAGATGCAACAAAACAAACAATTAAGATAAGGCGGCCGAAAATTTTGACTGGAGTCCTTTTATACACAATGAGAATGATGAGGAATGGAACACATTTGAACATGCAATTAGGAGTAAACTACTAGGATTTGCTTCATCTACAGCAATAATCAGGGTATTAGAAAAAAATGCCTACAGAACGACTTAGTAAAACAAATGGAGCCATAATTAAAAAGAAAACTATAGAAATCTATTATGGTCCATGCTACGTCAACACAATATAAGTAAAACGATAGAATAAATACGGAAGAGTAACACTACAAATACACTAAAATTCTAAGCACTACATGTGATATTATGAATACGAAGAATAGAATACTGTAGTTCATTCAAAACAACCTTAATTCAAAGTGGCATCGACATAACGCTGGTATTCCAGTTACACGTTGTTTCATCAGAAACTTCTTAAATAGTATTGTTCTTGTAGAACTTGTTATGTTTATGCATTGCCGAGCTAACATTTTGTAAGAAATTTAAAAGACAAGTTTTAACCAAAATTTTTGACATTGACACAATTGACATGAATGCAAAGACTTATTATTTTTAGCCAGGCGCTACCAGACGTTCCACTCATATGATTTGCAATGCATTGACCTTATGTATGCTATAGTAAAATGTTTTTCTTGTCAAAAGTACTTGGTATTGGGCGACATTAAATATATAATTAGAATTTTTCCAGCATTCGGAGATAGTAAATTTATTAATTAACTAATTAAAAAATATTTATAATTCAAATAAAAAATACATTAAATAAACGGGATTTAACAAGCGATCTAAATGACCAGTTTCTAGGCTTATAACCATCATCAGCTACAAATAAGTTGAACATAGATAAACAACAGTTGATTGCATTTTTGTTATTTGACGTCTTTGCGTTTGTACCTACATTCCAGTTCAAGGACAAAGTACTAATGTATATAAATTTAATATTTATTTAAAATATTGTGCCTAATGTTTTGAAGTATTTTTTAATATTTTGAATATATTTATATTTTATGTATTAGTAATTCGACATCGACAAGTTTTATGAACAAATTCTGTATGTTGGTATTTCTTACTAAATCTACAACTTCAGTTAGTACATTCTTTTGCTTTCAAAGTTCATACACGTGGCGCTAGTGTGTCCGTCCTGGTGACTGTGATCTGATCACTGTGATTTGTGTCAATCGTGGATGTGGAATGTTTTGTGTTGTGAGTGAATGGTGATTGTAAAAATTGTGGCAATCGTTGACATGTGGTGAGTTTACTTTTCATGTTTTACACTAAGTTATTGTTGAATATATTAAATAATAGTTGTGAGTAGTTAGACATGCTTCGATATTTTGAATAGCTCTGCCGTCACCTCGGCCGTTATTTGACCGCCATCGCCCAAGCTTGCTGCTGACGATTTGAGCGGTCAGCGGCTCCGCCTTACTGTCATCACGAAATGGCTTTGAAAATTTGAATAACACCATGTTAATAAATTTAATAATAAAATTTGTCACGGTTGAATTATAACCTTGTTAGAATCTTGTAACAAATCACTTATTTACAACTTGTTTGTGGTTTCTTAGTAACGTATGTACCTACAACTTGCGCTACCTTTAGGCGGATGATTCATGATTTTTCTTACCTTCCTTTGCTCGCATGCTATTTATTATCTTTTAACCTAACAGTCTTAACAAAACACGTCCGCGCACTTTGCCGGGTTTTACGATGAACATTATTGTAGTCGCAACCGTACAACCGATGATCCCGAATTTTTGTTAGGTTAATCAGGTTAATGTCAAAAAACTTACTAAAGCAGCAACTATTTTATCAACCATCGAACAACATCTATTAACAACCATCAAACAGCATCTATTATCAACCATCAAACAGCATCTATTATCAACCATCAAACAGCATCTATTATCAAATCATCTAAACAGTTTCAGTTATTGTTACCATACATTAATAGTTAGGCTAATGGGGTGTAAAAACATATTACTTTTAATCATCTTATGAGTTTTGCGACAGTTCAAAAATACTCAGGTTTTTTTTAGTAATAGTGATTTTATGTCGTTATATTTGAAAAAATCAGCCAAACTAATAATTAAAACTAGAACTAAGTCAGTTATATGGTCCCTATAGCACAAAAATATTTGAGCAAAGGTCAACCATATATTAATAACTTAATAATTTTTTGGTTCTATATAATTCTAACACAAAGTGAGATACCAATCTGGTAAAATATGTGACTTGTGATTTATAACATTTAATATTCATTATTTTATGTCCTATATAATTGTTGTTTAAATAGTTTGTGTTGAGGTACCATTAGAGAAACACTTAATCAAATTGTAAATTTTACATCCTCATCATCATCCACCAGGAGTTACTAAGGTTTTGAGAACTTGTTAGAACTTATAATCCTTTCTCAATTATTTCTATTACTGCTTCAACATGTGTATGTATGAATACCATAGTTCTTATACATAGTTTAATTTGTATTTCTTCACACATACAAAATATCTTTTTGGTCTTTAATGGTGTTGTTTGCTACGCCATATGGTATCATAGTACTTTTCATCATCATAATCTTGGATTTGCATCATTAGGTTATGTTGAGGTATAGTAGATGTCTTAAGTACAGGATCTCCTACATTATTATATTCCTTCGAATATTTAGCTAAGTTTGTTCACTTCAATTTGAATCCAGAATGCCTGCATCATGTTTCAATTTGTACAGTGAGGTAGATAGCCCAACTAAGGTGACCTAAATTAGTTTTTGTGGTGACACTACATTTTTACCTGAGTGTAACAGGCAGTCTCACATTTGGTATAGATGTTAATAAGATGCAGCGGGTACATAATATCAGGTGGCTCTCATGTGGTAGAAATATGTGCCTGGTGCATCTTTCATGTCTTGGAATTCATACTGAATTCTAAATTCCATTGATAATTTTAACATATAACTATCATAATCTTAAAAGAAAATTTAGTCTATATATTGATTGTACTTTGACTAAATTTTGAACAAACAGTAAAAATTTTATTTGCTGTAATCAGATATCATAACTGAAGTTTTGTTGACATTTATTTTGATTGTATGTCTTACCTACATAATTTATTCTGTATTTCAAATGAGACATACCTCGAACTAACACTCAATGAAAGCCAATTATGTCGTCACCTTTTCAATTATCTATATTATGGAGGTCATTGATGTGAGAATTGATTTCAATTTAACTTATTACAGATTTGAATATGTGACTGTTTTCTCTGTCATTTAAAATGATTGCATTTTATTTTGATTTCTATTTCATCGATCTATAATATCGATCGATATATAAATAAAGTTGGAGTGTCTGTTTGTAATATTAAAATAACCATTTTTTACTAAAATCATATTATGTATGTATACATGGCACATATACCAAATTAACATTTTTTACCATTTTTGTGTGTCTGTCTGTTTATTCTGGCTAATCTCAGGAACGGCTGGACTGACGGGACTTTCACTGGCAGATAGCTGATGTGATAAGGAGTAACTTAGACTATGTTTATTTTAGAATTTTAGAATTATAAAATAAAGTAATAAATAAAATTGGAGTGTTTGCTTGTAATAAATAATAAATTCCAGGCAGGATGACATCTGCCGGGTCCACTAGGTAATTATATAATTGGAATTCATTGGCATATCAAGATTTGGGATGATTTAGTGGACTGTGCCAAATCTAATGTATGAGATTTACAATAACAGTGATCTCATAAAGATTAATTATGTGAATTTATTCTTTTTGTCAGATAAATAAATCATCATACAATTTAGTTTGTTTTCTTATTCCATCTATCTGTGCTGGACGTATCATCTTATTATGAGTTTAGGATCTTAGGTGCAAATACCTGCCACATTTCTGTCTATGTATATTATACGTTGTAAATGGCCTAATTGAATTCAGTTGATATATTAACAGTGCCAGTAATCAATAACAACATAACATCACTGCTATATTTCCCTGAGGGTGTAGGCAGAAGAATTTAGTACTCCTACTTTTCTTCAGTCATATTATATATCCTGTGAAAAAGGGAGTGAGCCTATTGATACACTCTGGGCACAAATTCTGAATTATTGCCACTGGGCATTTCAATGTAGAAACCCAATGACACTGCCAGACTCAGGGCTTAAATTCTGATACTCCCACTTGGTAATCATGCAGTAAGCTCTACACTGATGAAGCAATCAGCAATAACAACTTTCAATTATTTGTGGTACTTCTATATTTGTGTTATTTCAGATTTACATACTGTGGAATGTGGTCAGTTAAAGGCTATTAGTGATAAAAAACTATTCTTGTTTGCTAAATATCCGGCTTATCAATGTTAGCAATGTTTTTATGCTTAGTAACTTATCAGCTATGCCTCTTTCGGAAACAGGCTTTATCTATTGACGTAAAATGCAATTGTTCATATTTTTATTGAAAACGAGCTGTGTCCATGACTTCCTTCATTCGGGTTTAATGCATTTTATGGGTAATAATATGCATAAACTATTCCAAAAATGAAAGGACGAAAGCCTAAACTATTGTAAAATAAGAATATTCCCAGTTACTCATTACATCGGCTATATGCCTGTGAAAGTCTCGTCGAAATCGATTTAGCCGTTTAGGATATTATCCAGAGCAAACAGATGGACTGAAAAATGTTAAAAAGTGCGTTTTTGTTTATTGTAACTTAAATAATTTAACATGCACTCATTAAAGAGCTGTTATTTTAATATTACAAACAGACACATCGATTTTATTTGCATATATAGATGTATAGACATGATAGTAACGTGGTCCGTCCCCCCTGAGTTACGGTTTCCGTTGCTGAGTCATTTTGTTGAAATGATTTGGTATATAGATAGCTTGAACTATAGTAGCATATATTGTCAATTGAATACCTCTTAAAATCAATCCTTAAAAGAGCGAAATATTCGATGAAGGTCTATACGGTAATTGATTACACTTTTAAGTAACTTAACAAACGTATGTTTTTCGGGTTGGCCCGACTCATTTCAAATCCGTACGAGGTCCTATATCCCGAGGTCCTAGCTCCCGCCTATTGCAGCGAAGTCGCGTCGGAGACGGTCTCGTATAGGCTGGTTTATATAAAATAGACATGTTAATTTTTTTATTAAAAATTTTAATAAGCACTCTTACTAGTAATCATCCTAGATTTTATTAACCACAATAAACATTTAAACTACAGCTATCGAAAAAGTCAATTCTCGCTAAAAGGCTGACTACTGGGTGGTTTGAGCTATCATTATATTAATTTTATTTATATGACCCCTAACCTGTCTATTAAATGTAACATTCAGTTACTGTTTTACTGTGTTATTTAACAAATAAAGCACATAACTGGTGAAATTTGAGAATGTGCTACACTCCTCTGCCTGCTCCTTCGAAGATTACAAGTCTGATGTTACGTTTTTTGTAAAGCGCACAAAAATATGCAAACTGACACTTAAATTAGCAACGATATTGCTGGATTTAAAGCGATTATTGATATAATTGATTACAATATAGCCTAGTATCAACTCTAAGCCCAAAATCTAATCCCGGCACTGATTGTGGTAGGTATCTATAAAGTGGTTTTTTTTTGCTACCACTACTGTAGAAGTATATTCAAATATACCTAAAACATAATTCGATATTTGTTTTCGTATTTTTATTTGGCAAATAAAATCCGTGTTGTTTTAGTTGTTTCACCTGTTATTTATATTTCGCTGCGATGCAAATAACATGTGAATCACTTTCACCGGTGTACATTAAAATGTGCGAATGTTTCACAATGTAATTATAATTATGATGTGTTTGTATTGCGTAATTATGAATTATTTTTTTGCTTAATTATACACAACACTTTGTGTGCTTTATTATCGCTTATTATATAATTATATACATAAAAACACGCATACAATATACATTTTTATGCACTGTGCAATGATTCTCTTAATATTTTACATTTCAGTGTGAGTTTAAAATGTTGTTTGGCGAAATTTACTCGTACACCATCCTGATGATGTAGTTATTCCTAGTTACGTTATAGGTATTTTTTGTTTATTATCTAGATACATATCGCCCATTTGCGACTAGAGTGTAATATATTTCAAAAACACTCTTTCAGAAAACTATTCAGATATTGGAAATCATAATTATTCTATGACTATTACAATGTTATATGACTTGTAGACTCTTCTATGATATATAACTGTTATAACAATCTCAGAATAATTATGATTTTAAACTTTCTAAACAGTTTTCTGAAAGATAGTGTTTTTGAGATATTACACTCTAGTCGCAAATGAGCGAATTACGTATCCATATGCGAGATATTTAAATGGAAGCACGAAGAGACATTGATGTTTCGGTACGTGCGTGCGCTGTTGTTTGTCATGCACGACGCACAGCCATCAGCGGATGGAAACCGATTCGACGGAATGCGTTTCAAGTTATGAACTACAAGCGTCTTGTATATATGCTTATGTTAGATCAATTTATTATTGTTCTTACTATTACATGAGAATAACATCGTAACCTTAGTTCCTTAAAGATATCTGCAGAGCATTATAGTTCAATCTCACAATTGAGCAGTTATTATGGATTGTTAGTTAGCAGTCCTTACAATTAAATTCTTGGAACAATAATTTTACAAGCATCGATAGCTTAGTGGTTTCTAATTTAGTCTCGTCAAACGCCCGGGTTCAAATCCTGGCGCGCTACTTCTATACGATTGTGCGTTTTAAGATTTAACATCACTTGATATAACGGTGAAGGAAAATGTCGTGTGCACGCCTTAGAGTTTATAAGAAACACTAAAATGGTAAAAGGGTAATTGAGTAGTCCATTAGTATTTTATTTAAGCTAATAAATATTATCATTGATTACTGGCGTCATACACATCCTCGTTGCTAATCGTGAATGATATAAAATGTTACATTACTATGTGACATAATGTATTGTCACACTTCTATTGGTCTTACAATGTTAGCTTACAAGCAGAACATCAATTATGTAATGACTTCGTGTTGAACACATTTGTAAAGTATGTGAAATGCTTTTAAATATAGCAATTGTTTTCATTTTCTAAATACCTCCTGAGATTTTTTTCATTTTACGTTATGCGAATATTTGGGAAGTTTGCAAAATTTTTCCTTTTTTTTTCTGTGGTTTAAAATGACACTTAACTTCATATTTAACAATAGGATGGCCCAAAGAAAACTACTGATGCTTATGATGTGATTAAAAAAACTTGAATCGATATTCATTTACCAAGTAGGATATGAAATTTGGAATATTATTATTTTATCATTTTAGTTTATTACAACATTAGCGTCAGATTTTACCGCTATAATCTTTTAATTGTGCCTACTGCTACGTTTATCGCATTGGGTGTCCGTTACGACGGAAGCGCGGCGTGCTCTCGCGCAGGCAGATTGCCCGTGGACGCAAATCGCTGCTATCTGTGGGTGAATTTTGTTCCACGTTGCACGGATCTTGCGATGTGTGACCGGAGATGACCTGGACATGATCTTACGTAGAGTTTCATTTCAGATTAGTTGAGTTTTAGATTAAATATTGCGTCAGTGTTGACTGTTCACTTGGCTTACTTTACAGTGTTGTTGTACATTAGAAATAATATCAATGGCTTGTTGTTCCAAAAATATTATGAGGCTCAATGAATAAAATATTTATATGAGGTTAATACTTTTATTGGAAAAAGTTGGCATCCACATAGATCCTGAACAGCAGCACCAATTTTTAGTCTCTCTCTTTTATGTTTACGAGTGTAGACAAAAAAGGACATTCGCATTGCCGTTGAGAACATTGTCTGAGATGCGCGACCCGCCTTATAATTGTCTGCAAATTCATTGCAAGCTACTGACATATAGTTTCCGAATAATAGCAAACTTTTGATTAGGTAGTGATATAGAGTTCACCTGTACCTGTGCGAACGTATCTGTAGTCCGGGACAAAAAAAAGTTTACGAGGACTCTTTGCTGAAGATAATTAATTATCTTTCATACTTTGGATATATTCTTTGTCAAATTTTATGTATACGCCAGGCCGTACACTGATTGTAGATACATTTTTCGTCTAGTTAATGTAGACCGAGAGAAATCTCTAGGCGCAAGTAATACCTTATAATTCTTAATGATAAATGAATATTTAATATCGTTCCAATTTACCGTTTAAATAAATGTTAAGAAATTCCTTGACAAAATTTGATGATAAAATTGTAAAAAGAAATTAACAGTCAACAGCCGAAATTTCGTTTCTGTATTTGTTCAGTCAATGTTTGAAATACTTTTTTAATACGTCTACGCGAGAGTACGAAATCAATTTCACAGTACCGTGAGCAGGACAAAATTACGCGAAGATACTCCCTAATGCTTTTAAAACAGATATAGCCAATAACGATTTATTTCCACAATTTAGACGCCACTCTGAAACGAATACCATTTAGTATGAATTGTAACTCACCCATGGGGTAATAGTACCTAACACCAGAACTATGTTGCAGGTTAAGACTGCCTATTTTCAAGGTTATTGGTTAATTAAGAATCACCTTTGGGACATGCCATTACATAATATTATCTAATATCAAATAACTTGTAAATTTCGTGGCAAGCGTTTCAATCAACTTTATTACATCAAGCTATGTAATGGCCGTCGGTTTAGCTCATATCGTTTTAACAATGGAAGATGGGCGTCGAGCCGTAGCTTTGTTTCACATCCGTTGCTGCTAATATCACTATCATTGTTCGGATCCATTGTACTACAGCTTATACTTTCACTGCGCTCGTATGTAAGTTCACAAGACCTGTATTTGGTTCAATGAATCATTGCACTGTTATAGTTATATAACTCGTACGAGACAGATTTGGACAGAGCTTATGGTATTTGGATTAATTAACACAATGTTTTAGAATTTAGTGCAACTGTTCCTCACTGTGATTGCTTCCGTTGTTTGTTGCTGTATTTGATGTTGTTTGTAGTGCAACATATTTTATTTATTTTATAATTTATCAGTTCATTTTCAAAACGACTAAGTTGGCCCTTGTTGTGTCTAAAATTTCAACCACTGCTTTAAGTACCTACAGGAATATAGCTATTCAGCCTCGTATAGCTTCGAAACTAGTCGGGCTATCCCGAACAGTATACTTGAGTTGTAAGCCGGTACACATATAATCATGTGTACAAACACTCACGAAACATTTAATAATTAAAATATTTCGTTCCTCGTTCATAGTAATCTTTGTTATCATCCACTACTATTCCATCCGATGTTTAGCCATATTACAACACAAATGACATTGGATAATGATGTTTTCTTTTTTGCGAGCTGGTCTTATCTTACATCATGTTACGTAAGCTCAAAGCGAACCTTGGTCATAATAATTACCTAACCGTGACACTTCAGCATGTCGCGGCTTTCAATGTCAATGTAAGAACTCAGAACCAGAATTACGTAAAAATACTGACCGTGTAAGGGTGCACTAAATTGATCGATATCGGACCACCCTGTGTGTTTGAACTTTGACGTGTTTTAATAAGCAAGCCTCACCATATGCCACTTTTTAATTTCATTAGGTACAAGTTTAGGCGTTATGATTTTTTTTACAGAAGGGCTCATGATTTTTTAAGGGTTCTTTTTGAACTGATCTATTTAAGCGGTTCACACCTTAGGTTTTCCATAATTATTACGTATTCTTTTTTCTAGGGATATAGATGTTATAATCCGGCAATATTTTATTAATGTCCTGATTTTAGCTATAACTTGGGGCAATCGCCGAAACTGGCAACTTTTAATGAATGGTACAATCAAAATTTGTAGTCACTATTTTTTCCCCTATGAAGTATGTACATTGTACATACATCGTGTTGATAATAGGAAAACTTGTATTGTCCTTGAATCGTTTGGTACCCGAATGTTTTATGTTTTGATTGTAGTTAATAGTTAATGATATATTTGGCCTCTCTATTCGCATACCTAGCATGGGCGAAAATCTACCATGAGAGGCCAATGTCCAGCGGGGGATTTAGACAGGCTGATGATGAAAAATGTTATATATTACGTTACGTTAGGTTGCGTTTTAACAACGTAGGATGGAGCATCGGAACATCGATACTTTATACGCTTATAATATAAACATAACATATTATGAAATTCAATGTTTCGAATGTGGCTGGCTCTTGTAACTAATGTCTCTTCTCGATTTCACAATAATTGTTATTGATACGAAGAAACAGAATAAGTTTGTTTCTTGGAGGTAGGTAGATAACTTAGATTCTGTACTGGGATGCGTGGTAGTCGTGGTGTCTAATTGAAGATTATCCCCTCGGAACAAATGGTATATTATTTAAAAAAGCAGCGAAAACAACAGCTAAAAGTGGCGAATCTAAAGTTTGTTTTAATTTAACATCACTGCGTTTTGGTTTTAGCACGCGACTCGCTACGAGTTTTTTCTAAGAGGTTATTATAGGATTTTTTTATCATCGTATAAAAACGATGCAATGTGTAGTTTTTTATAATTCTTAACTAAGCCGTACATCATTCAATATTTTAAATCAATTTTCATGTTTAAGTTATATTAATATAACATTTGACGATAATTAATCGAAGGAAATTGAAAGTTTCGAAGTCAAATACTGATCGTGTTACTACAGGAACAGATTTTACGTACACAAAATTGTTATACTGATAACTCTTTCATCGTTAATTACTCATTGTCATTTCTTTGTTGCAGGTTGTATGTGAGAATCGTTAGATAAGACACGGTAGTACTGTGATAGGAATATTGCAACAATCCAGCAAGGTGGAATGGTTTCGGTGTGTTCACGGAGTCTCGTTGTTGTAAGTATGCTTTTCTATTTATTATTCATTTATACATTTTTTCGAGAATCATAATTCATTCATTTATTCCATCCCATCGTACATTTCATTCATTCATTCTCTCGACTGTTCCAATAAATAATTAGATATAATGTCATTATTATTACGCGAAAATAGCGTACGATTATGGTGCAAAAAGATTTAATCATATCTGCTGCAACCTTTCCCAATTCCGAGCGCCCATGCTAAAATAACTAGGTACTCGTATATCCTTCGTGGAATAACTCTTTGGAGTTTTATCCACCATTGTCTCTCTACCAGATTCATGGTGATATGGGTTTCGGGCTAATAATTTAGAACTTTTTAGCAGCATGATCACCTGGAAGTTTTTGAAACATTGGTGATTGTCATGTATCAATGTCATCGGTTAATTTGGTGTCTCAAGCATCTATAGGCTCGTTCTAACTAAAGATTACTCATCCAATAGTTAATCTGTTATATGTCATTTTGCATAACCCTCTCAATATAAGAGGACACCCATATTCCAACAGTGGAATGACAAATGGGTCGATTATTTTTTTTTTATTTTTGTTATATGTCATTTTGCTACTAAATCTCTTAAGATATTATTAATCATAATAATATTACGTCGAAAAAAATCTTTTATTTGCTTTATAACAATGTAATATTTATCGTAATCTTTATATAATGTTAATCAACTCCGTGTTTTGTTTTTATCGTTAATCATAACTGCAGATAAAGTGAATTGCTCAAGTTAACTTTCAAACGGTGCACAGCGGGAAAGTTGCATAGAAATTGGTCTGATTCCGCACAAACTTACTGGACCTTTACAGAGAGAAATAACATTGCTAGCAATTTGTGCCTTGCGTAACCTTCGTGCGCTAAGCGCCCAGGTACACTTCCGCACTCGCTCCCCATACCTCTCCCGCTTTAGTGGCTCATCGAACTGTTTACGATTTTATTCTTTCTGGAGTTGTATATTTTATTCATGTAAGTTATTTCAAAACATTCCCGTTTTCACAATACTTGTTATTGTCCAAGATTTGCCTATTTCAAGCTCTAGTTTCTGTTCCTATTTTGCGATTTTTTTTATAACTCATCTTGTGGCTTTGAAATAAATCTCCATTATTTCACGCAACACATTTTCCATAGTCCGTTTGGTTATATTGAGAATTCAATATTGAACATTTCTTCAGAATGTTTCTAATGCATTAAAAGTTCAAGGCGGTCGTAAATGTCTTTGCGAAATAGGCACTGAACTTCGATTAAGTTCGTTAATATTAAGTTGTATTCTAATTCATGTAAAATCAGCATCGACCGATTTCAATAAAAAGCGTTTAATTTTCTGAACTGAAATCGAATGTCCAATTAATTGTTCATCACTACACGCCTCTTAGTCATTTCAACGTAAAAAATTTGGTTGTATAAAAAAGTACGTACACAATTTGCAACAGTCATTATTGCTGTAAGATAAGATCAACAAAAAATTAAACCTACGGACGTAAACTTGTATACAGTAGCTTTAATTGAATAGACCAAGTTGTATTTATCAGGTGACTCGTTAGGATTGAAACCGTGTGAAGGTTGCTAAAACCTTTACTTGTATCTTGGTTCATAAATGTCATTCAGAATATTCTGTCCGTATTGTTTGTTTTATCATTAGTAACACATAAGCTGTAATGCCAAGAATTAGGTCTTGCATCTATGGAAACGCGGTTTCATTGAACTAGAAGCTTTCAATTCACATAAATATGTATATTGTGTATAGTTTGTCTTCGCATTCCAAATTCAAATAGATTTTATTATTACAGATAATTATTTTGTTTTTTAAAAACAATTATTCTGTTGTATCATTGTTTTGTTTTCCTTCCAATTTCAGTGCATTTGTTTATCACGGATTATAACAAAACTCGGATCACTTTCAATTACGAGCTCCGACGTGGAAACAATGGGTCTCAAACGGTCTGTAAAATCAGCGAGGTGTATGAACCTAAAACCGCCAACGTGCAAACAGTGTGGTTATTGATTTAAGCGTCGTCGTACTGGAAATTTTGACTCCATAAATAACCCTCTCGAACGCGTGGAAAGTCAAGTTGATTATGACGATTTGAGCCGATAGTGAAAGTGGACCCATCTCAAACTGCAGCTGAACTAACCAATTTAAGCGTTTGGTATTTGTGTCAGAACAGTATTGGACCATTTGTGGTACTTGGAAATATAAAGTAGTTTGGCAAATAAAAACTTAACGATTCCTAGTTAGGGGTTTGGCTGACTGCCACGTTGTTCGAATGGTTGCAATCGCGTCTGCTGATCAAGAGATCCTAGGTTCCATCCCCGGGTCGCATATTGTTGGATTTTTTTAACTTGAAATTTCTAGTAATAGTTCTGAGCTCGGTATATAGTAATAGATTTACTCCGTACACTTCGATGGATGCATGCGACTGGTGGAAAGTGGGATTGTACTTCACTCCTATGCTAATCTCTTCGGGCAATACTTGCTATTGTTAGCAAATTTTCATAAAATAGATATACCTATGTAATAATAGTTATAGTTCAAGTTAATATTCCGAATTGTCGTTGAGATAAATTACTTTTGGTCAAATAATTTTATCCTCACCAAAACGAAATAACAATTGTAGAGGTAAAGATTTCACTTGTTGAATTAAATTCTCAAGGTACACTATCATAACTTTATTTACCATCCTCACCTACCGTACGGTTTAATGCGAATAGATCAACGTCCATCCGTTAAACCAATTAGTATTCATCGTCGTACCGCCAACAGTTGTTCCAGCCGTGTCGTGTTCGCTGTGAGCACTTCATTTGTTCATGTGTAGATATCTTTAAATTAAATCGACGCAGGAATGTTGTTGATGGCATAATCGAAATATTTCTAATCAATGACCGAGAATAGCCCTAAATAGTAATTCTTCCTGCTTAATCATATAGGTTTATAGAATTAGAAAATTGTATGTTGCTAGTCTTTTGTGGTTTTTTACCGAAGTAAATTGTGTGGAAATTGTTGTACCATTTCATCGTGGTATTAATGGAAATATCTTCAAGAACAATGTGGTCGTAGATTAATCAGTCCGTTTAGACATAACAAAATGTTCCACTGACCCAAACATTATTTTTCCAGTAGCTGTGAATCACGGAGTTGCAAATGGATTGTGTGCAAATTGTACGCAGGTTCATTTAAACTTCATTCTCATAATTAGTGTAATTAACGGCACGCCCCACGTTTTTTTTCTACTCCATACCGCTACAACTATGTTCATCATTACTTTTTCCTGTGATTCCTATGACTTTATACGGCTATCATGATTTCTGTATTTCCCTTTCAATCGATTAGTCTTTTAGATTCATTCTAATATTTTTTATTTCCATTTTGATATTTTAGGAAATCTTTGATTTAAGTTGTGTATGTTTTTCTTGCAGCTCCCTTAGTAGTGCTAACATTTGTATCGATATAATCGAAATATTTGCCTTTTATATTATCATTAAACAAAATTAAAACAGAATGACCATTTCCCATTTCATCGTATCTGTTTTTTTCTTCATTATTACTCTTTATACCATTTATGAACGATCTGCCACATAAAAGTCTTACTTGACATGAATTTTTACGGTTTTTACATTTAGATTACCAAATTTCAATTATTAATGGAAACAAGTATGTTTATGTCGACGGAAAAGGTATAATTTTAAGTTTATCAAGTTCGGTTACTTTAAGTTTAAGGCTCTTACATTTCCCGGATATTAACGGTGTGTAATTGTTCGTAACGAGACGCCGAGCATTTAGTTGTTATTCGCACGGCGTCGCGGCCTAACTGTTGTTCTGTGTTGGATTAAGTTTCATGCCCCTTTGAGCATGTTGAAACCGTCCCTGTTGAATGTATTACACCTATGCATAGTAAATCAGTGTTGTAAGTGATTGTTGTTAACATTTTCAGAGTGATTATGAGAATTGTTAATAAACTAGGTAACAATAATGTTACTCCAACACATTAATTAATATGATTTCTCTAAAGTGCACGGAGTTTGTCTCGTTAATTCCTTACCTCGTTTAATTTATTAATTGTTGATTCATGAAGTTGATGCTGTCTCTTTGATTGTGAAACATCTTCAGCAATGGACCATGTCACAGTATAAAAACGAGCTCGAGGATTAGTTGGTACATTAAGATTAACAGATGTATCATAGATCGCTCGCTCCCGAATAGGCCCCGGCCTTCGGGATCCTGACGCGTCTGGCACTATCAATCGGCAGATTAGGATGGGCTGAGGGAATTTTTTTATCCTTTTCCTGGAGGTAGATGTGTTTCTCATCAGACGACCCTAATGCATGTTCTGATGATGTAACTGATGTGGTGCATCTCAATTGTACCCATTGGTGGTAATAGTCAGTTTTAATATACATATGTAGAAAAAAGATGGGATGTGTTAGCTCTACTAATCTAACCTAAAAATTGTATTTGTCTCAATATTACTACAATGCATATGAATACATTTCTTATTGCACAAACACTATCGCAACCGTTATCTTAATGTTGATTTGAATGCGTTAGAAATTTAAATTTTGCAACATAGTATATTTTAAAGACAAAATAATTCATCAGCATAGCCATCAGTGCTGACCAGACACTGATGAAGGGCGATTAGTATGCCCATTCAGCACACAATTGATTGCGACAGCCCTTACCTCCCCAGGTCACAAGAGTTAATGAAGTGGCTGTATCGAGCGTACACGTTCTGCGGTCTTTTTGCTGCTCTGTCGCTCCCCTCGCTTGAAGTTTTGTTCGTTAGGTGACGTTTACTGGTGATTACAATTGTTTTTTATTACATTTAGTATATTAGCTGTTTGATTCTTGTTCTTGTATCTCACCTTCCGGTTAGCTGATTTTATTGAAACAAGAATTCTATGAAGAATAGAATGAATTTGATGTTTTACGAATTTCACGGTATCGTCGTATAGTATTCCATGACGTAAATTTCTTGGGTTTACTGATGGAGTATGTTCTCCCGCAAATTAACGACGTAAGCAAAAAAATATCTTGTTCTTGGGATCGCCCCGATGGCATCAAATATTTTTTCTCATTGCCACTAAAATTGCTTCAGCCAACTATACTAGTCTCTGGCTATGCCGACATTTGCTGTCCTGTTTTCATTAAGGAAGAGTTAAACTAAATAAATCGTTTCGCCAATTTAGCAACTAATTCAAGTCACTTCCAATGTACCTTTGTTAAATAGACTTTAATATCTATTTCAATGATAGTCTTACAATCTTTTTTTCCCTTAAACGAGTAGGTTAATGAGTAGTTTGTATATCAATCTTCCAGGTTTCTGTTCTGCCTTTATTCAAGGATCATTCCCTTTTTCTCTTTCTTTATGACATTCGAATTTCCAAAGACATTTATCTTTCGTTTTTTTCGAGAGGTTTCTTTTATATTTAGGTTAATAAAATTCGTCAAGTAAAGCGGAAATGATACAGTCATTTTAAATATACCGAAGTTTTTTTCTTGCGACAATCTTTGAACTTTTTAGGACAAAAAGGGAGTTATCATTAAGGGTTAAATTTAAAAGCTGGTACTGGTATAGCACGTATTGTCAGCGCATTTTTATCAGTTATTGTATTCAGGGACAGTGTCGTTAACTTAATGAAGTGGCTAGGTGTGATGTGTCAGCGTCCGGTCGTCACACTGCGAGGTTTGTCATGTTCTTAGTTTTGTTTTATTGGACGCTTTGCTGACCTTTAGGTATATTTTTTAATTGAACTGAAGCTGTTCAATATTCAATTTCATCTAGGGGCCTAGCACCTGGTCCATGAATTTGTATCTGCATGGATGTATAGGTTCTGTAATGTCACAAAGTAATGGAATTCTTTACCACGACGTGTTTTACGTTCGTTTTACCGCACGGTGCATATTCTAGTATTTTTAGCTTTGTGTATTAAGGTATGATGTTATATTACCAAAGGTGTAACCTCATACTATCAAAGGTATGACTTTATACTATTATTATTATTAAGCATTAAATTTTGTCATTATATATATATAAAACATCCATCGCTTTTAACAATATTTTTAGTTAAATGAAACATTCACTACCAAACGCAAGCGCAGACTTGTTTATGACCCCTCTAACAATTAATGTACTTAATGTGTACTTAACAATTATTGCTTATTTTTATACAGTACCTTCTTCTACAGTTTTCTTTAGGCATTTCAAGCTTAGCCCTTTAACAAGTATAATGAAAAGCATAAATATATTGATTTGCACATATAGTCCCCTATGAACATGTTGATGTTTAATTTAGGCTCAAACTCCTCTGTTACTAAAGTTTAAGGTTGGTAAATAACCATAAATAGCAGGATTCACGCTACTAGTGTAATGCTTTTCTAAATTTAATCCTCTCGTCATAGGGTTGTCACATTTCAGAATCCAATATTATAGCAGAACTGGTGTGCTTCGTCCATATCCGTCTCTTTTGGCTAAGATATTTAGCACTGCATGGTCCCTGCCTAGGCCTTAAGAGACCTGGCATGAATATGTATGTTCTTTAAAGCACAAACGTAATTTTTCGTCTTTTATCTATATTTTCACTGTTTCATGAGTTGAGTTTCATGACTAAATCATATAAATGTTTTTCTCACGTATCTTTTTTCGGGATAACTGACTGCTATCAGCACTAAACGAGGTCCTTCCTTATGAGATCCCTCCGAATGTAGTGAGATAGATACGAAGATAGACCGACTGTGGGGTAAATAATTTAATCGAAATTTTCTCTGTGCAATATGGCATGTCGTAACCCATAAGTGGAAATGCTAGTGCTGGATTTGGTTACGGGGTTATAATAGGTATGATTATTGTATGATATACTGTACATTGTATCATAGTTTAACCGTTAAAAGATAATTAAGTAAGTCAGAGTGTTTTAACCACTATACGATCCCCTGATATTGACAATTCATAAAATATGTTAATGTGTGTTCTAAATTGACGACATCAGCCAGTGTATTAGAAAGATTCAACCCTGTTTATTTAGGCTCGGACAAGTGATGTTTACATCAGCTGAATGTGCATGAAGGGACGTTTACTGTAAAGTTTATTCACCTTACACATATGCTAAATGAAGTGTGCTAGTGCTGTAATAATATTTATAGAGAGCGCTACGCGTATGTCACATGATGTGAAGCTGCGCTTGTCTATCAAGTTGGTTTTATTATAACTGAAGATCGAATATTTGTCGTTTGTTTTGAAATGTGAATATAACCATTAATGATTTTAATAAGTTCATTTTAATGATCTCTACGAGATCAACACCAATATATTACTCTTGTTTGTGTAGATTATTATCGATTTAATTGAGAAATATTTAAATTTTGTCTAAAAATCGTCTTAGTACTCGTACATTATTATTAACTCCCACAAATTGCGAATTTTTTCCTTTCATTTTAGATTTTCTTTGTTCATTTGGAAGTGTAAGTATTATAGGCCTTGCGCCATTGAGAATTATTACATTAGACTCTGGTTCGTAACGACCGGCTCAAGATTTAATATCGGAATAAATTTTTGCGGTCCGCCGACACGTTTAGCGGTTACGAAATAAATTCCTCGGGAACCCACGGTTACTCGGTTCAGTGAAACAACCATGAGACAAGTAATGTCTACTCATATACTAATAAACATAGCGTTAATGGTTTTAAGTAACTACATTATTAGAAACCTATCAATCATTATTTGCGGCTCGGCAAACGCTGTGTAGGATGTTCTTCGGGCTGGTGGGTTGCACGCGCATGTTGGATGCGATTAGCCTGGAGCAGGGCGTGATGGCACATATTGGGGGAGGTACATGTCCAGCAGTGGGCTGACATAGGCTAATGATGATGAGGATGTTCCATTACACTGTTATCGCGTTTGTTATGATCAGGCTCGAAGAACCAAAATCACCAAAGCTATTAGTTTTATTGGAATGAAAGTGTAAATATATGTATAAGTGATGTTGATGTTGCATAGAAGGTTCTCGTGTGGAGGCCACATCTCGGTAAATAGAGCATAGGCTTTAATAAAACAGCTGGATATAGATGAATTCAAAGGGCAAAGGACCGGTTAGAGTAAAGCCTTTAAGATAGGAATATGTCCAGCAGTGGACTTATAAAAGCTGATGTTGTAATTATAATAACGTATTTTGTTCATTGCACAAAGTGTAAACGCAGTTTGTTCTGATGACACGTGCACAAATTCTTGCGAGCGGCGGAGAACGTCTTGTAATCTGGTTGGTTACTTTATTTGTAAGACGTCATTACGAAACAATGTTAGAGGCGTGACACTGTACAACACTATGAATAGTATGTGACTTAATCTCATACACTGTCTATCAATATCGGAAATATTAAATAAATGTATTCTGTTCATATATTGCACTTTGATGTGAATACATTATGTAGTTTTCTCTGAAGACGAAGTATGAAATTATAAGATGTAGTGGTGTATTATGCATCGTATGATGTATTGAGTTTGATATTGTAAGATGTATTAACTGTTACAAGACTTATGACAAGGATTATCGATTGTATTAAAATATCTAAATATACAATACCTATTATGCAATATAAATATATTGCTGTATATTACATATTGACAAAGCAAATAAATAACGTACGTTTACCTACTTTAAGATAAAATCGTGATCAATCAATATATTTAGAACAGTTACCTCCACGTTACACATGTATATAATTAATATATTAATCACATCGTCCTATTTTCATCACCTTACATCATCGCAAGATCGAATTAATCACTCCCAATATAACTGAGTTCTTATCGGGAAATTAATTATTAATTTATGATAGCCAATTTGTCGGAGTCATTGTACCAGTGGACTGTAATCACGCCAATTTCGTCTATCAATTGGAGCTGATAGCTGACGGTCTATTGGATCGTTGAATCACCTTTTGTCCTTTTTATTTATAGCAGGACATTCAGTAATTTTCTTGTTGACAGTGATTTGAAAATTTTTCACGTGATGACCTCATTTCATGTCGCCTTAATTTTCGTAGTATAAAAATTATGTTTTGTTTGCAACGCGTTTTATTTTGTTCTTGTATTCAAAGTGTATTTATTTAAAGCATTTTCGTCATTGTCATTCATTGATTTAGGCACCTATATAGAAAAATATAGTTGTCAAGTAATTAAATTAATTATATTTGTGTAAAGCAATGGTTTCCTTTTAATCCAAATTGATAAGCTGATAACAATTATGATCGTCAGTTTCAGATTTGATATGAATAATAATAGTTTTCATATGATTATTTTATACATAAATGTACGTACTAAAAACGTAACATCACGTCTGTAATCCCCAAAGGGTTAAGCAGGAGAGTGTGGTACACTCCCACGTAGCACCAGTTACGTTTACTTCCTATGGAATAGGTGATGAGCCTATTGTCATACACCGGGCACAGATCCAGACTCCGAGTCACTGCCGGAAATTTTAAATTAGAAAAATCCAATAGTGTACAACCGGGTATTTGAACCCTGGACCTCCCGATCGGCAGTCACGCTTGCAACCACCAACGAGGCAATGCATAAATGCACTATTTTGTATATGATTCCGTGTTTAATGTCGTATGCTGTGACAATGTGGAACGGATGTCAAAATGATCCATTTCCATTTTAAGCGAAATCGTTGGGAGATTTTTTTATGGCACAATCGATTATCACTTATCTCATGGCTCGTTGTTTCTCACTTACTGGCGCATGAAATAGGTCACTTTGCGTAAGCATTAACGCGATGGAGTGACTTCTGAAAGCATTCTGAACTCGCATGTTTATTTTTTAAAATCCGATATGCATAGAAAACGTTTTCGAATTAAAGATAAGCATAGGATTATTGATTTGAATTTAGATTATGGCGGTCCGGTAAATTACAAATAGTATTAATGTACTAGGAGCTCTCTTGATATATAGTATATACCTATTCAGCAAGATCCGCCCTTTTAGGGTATCGTCGGCTGCCAACACAAGAAAAGTATTCGCGTGATGTTCACAACGTCTTTGTAATTGGATTCATTGGATGTAAAAACACGAAGCGGGGTTTCGTTATTCTCCGAATCAAAATAATGTTATTCGTTACTAAAA
Organism: Parelbella ahira ahira; assembly: GCA_018244795.1. Lineage (NCBI taxonomy): Eukaryota > Metazoa > Arthropoda > Insecta > Lepidoptera > Hesperiidae > Parelbella > Parelbella ahira. The sequence goes on along the minus strand of DWME01000328.1, from coordinate 1,407 downwards.
TAAATGTTATTTATGGCCCTGAGCATTTTAACGTTCACGGATAACGGCGTGCCCTTTCGGAAACCATTAACTTTTCAGCTCATAAAAAATTGAGGGTACGCACGGATCGGATTTTATTTTAGGCCCTGGAGTATAACTACCGGATTGTAATACTACGTTTTTGCAGTAAAAATGAACTGCATTGGGTAATGTGCAAAGTATAACTTTTAGGTTTAAAAATCATTCGCTATTTATGAAACGGATCAAACATTTGACTCTACTTATGTTCGTTGCACGCTCCATGGAGAATGGATTATGCTTTTAATGCGAACATTTTACATAAACTGTGTGGTCTCGTTGTAACTGGGTCAACAAGTGTCATGCCTAAAGCCCGTCCAGTATCGCCGGCTTCACTTCATTATAGTATCGAGAATATTAGATCCTTATATTGGAGTATTGAAAAATTATTTTTACAAAATTTATATTTACCTGTGATGTAACCGTATCAACAAAAACCTAGCATTTTTTAGATATGTTTTGAACTGAACAAAGGATTAAGTTGAATACCTAACCTTTTGTTAAAACCTATATTGTTCTACCCGTAACAAATCAGAACTAGGATTTGATCAAAGAGAAGCAACTTAAACTTTGAGCGTAGCTCTACTAAACTTTGCCTCAATTTTGTATTCAATGTGAATTTTGATATAAAATAATACAGTTGCAATTGCGGTATTCGTGCACAACTTTACCATTAAAGTGCATTTGTGATAACTTTACCAAAAACTTTGAGGATATTTGTGTTCGCAACTGTCTGCATAAATTTAACCTCATGACATTAAAGCTTTAATTCAATTTGTATAAAGTCTATGTGTATTATACGCAGTTAATATATTTTAAGAAGTCATAGTGACTCTATCATAAATACACGTGTCTTGCAGTTTATGGTTACGTCATGCAATGATAGAAAACACAGAGCTGCCGTGGCCTTTGGTAGCTGCGAGAGGATTTTTATGACGAACGCGACATTTGAAAAACATCGTATGTAAGATTAAAAAAAAATTGGCACGTACACAAGTCAATTTATTATTATTTTTTATTTGACTTCTGCGTCTTTCTGCTTGACTAGGTATTTTCCTATCAGTTACAAAGTATTTCTACTACAATGAGGCTTTTTGTATAATTGATAACCGGCAGATGGACTTATGTTATACGTAAATATTTACCATCAAATAAACCACATTGACTAGGCAAAGTGAGAACTGCAAATCATTGTACCGCCGGATTTGAAAGTAAATTATAATTTAAAAAGCAATATAGTAGAGTTCGCGCAATACTTGCGAAATAAGAATCTCTATATTGTTCACACGGAGTTATAATGGATGACAGTCTCAAAGCTCATGTGCATGGAATCTAATTTATTTTGTCACC
>DWME01000327.1:0-36306 GCA_018244795.1 Parelbella ahira ahira | reverse complement strand
AAAAATCCAATAGCACTCGACCCGGGATTTGAACCCAGGACCTCCCGATCAGCAGTCGCGCTTGCAACCACTCGAACAACGAGGCAGTCATATTGTATATTACTATAGTCCGATTGTATATTACTATTAAAATTATACGAAAAATAAAAAAATGTCATAAGAAGCCGTCCTTACAGTACCAGTAATTCACAGCACGAGAAATAAAAGCTAATAATAAAATAGATGAAATCCCTGAACGAAATTCCGAACGCAATAATGAAATTTACGCTCCGAGTAAACACATCGCCATTCTTTTAAAATAATGAAAGATGTAGTTTATCAAACTTTAAAAGACGTTACGTTACGCTGACCGCATGTAAAGATATACAAATAATAAAAAGCTGATAAATGAAAAACGAAATATAAGGGAAAATAGTATTATTAGTATTCTTAACCTAATAAATAAATAAAATAAATTTACTAGATTAAAATACAGGAGTGGCTGGAAATAAGCGTAGTGATTACGATTCATGTAATAATTACCGGCAATTTTGGATTCAAACGGAGAAATCTTATTAAGTTCCGACTATCGCCGGTTTTAATTTTAAAATGTCCGAACTAAAGTCACGAAGATCAGTTTAAGTTGGAATAACTACTGGAGTTATCTATCTCCACATGGTCAGCATGGCAAACAGTCTTAGCCTGTTAATGGTCGGAGAAAGGTATTCTCAAAGGTATTCATTTATGATACGTTACGCTAAAAGGATGGATGGTAATAAATTACTTGAGTTTCCAGTGAAGCGATCTGCCCGCTCCAGGAGGTCTTGACGTCGGCGAGCGCCATCTTGGCCTCCTGCAGCTGCCGCGTCAGCACCGCACGTTCGCGATTAATGCGATCGTAGTCTGCGCACCCGGTCGGCTTCACTTCGCGTTTGTCTAATAACAAACATTACTTATAATGTTTTCTAAAAAAACAGTATAGGTACTGCAAGTGGTAGATGCTACTGACAATGAGTGTACAGAGGTCTACCACATGCTAAATTTCCGTCATTGATTGAACTTTTAGCTTGACACGCTAAAAAATATGTTGAAAATGGTGTGTATATTAGTGAGAAACGTGTACGATACCTTTTTATCAATAAAAAATAAAATGAAAACATTTTACTGATATGAACAGTGTACTGTATTTGGTGTTAGATGGGCAGAAATGAGGGCGTGCGGTCCGGCAGCGCGACCCACCGTCGTCGTGCATGTGGTGGAGCGCGTGGAGCGGCGGCAGCGCGGCGCGCAGCACGAGCAGCTCGTCGGCCGCGTCGCGCGCGCGCGCCTCCGCCGCGCCCCGCGCCGCCGCCAGCTGCGCGCGCTCGCGGGCCCACTCGCGCCGCGCCTGCTCCAGCTCCTCCTGCGCATTATCACCACCATCACCCTGTCTCACTCCACTGCGGGGAAAACGGCTCCCCTCTGACCCACAAGTTATTTTAATTTATGAAATATTTGCTGTTTTTAATCTCAATGTGTCATTTTTATTGATATTAGTCAAGTAATGCTTAAAATTGTCGTGTCAATAATAATGATATAGACCGGCCGGGTACTGCAGTGGTTAGCAAATCTGACTATTGCATGTGATTATCGGTTCGATTCTGACCTGGAATATATTTTTATGTGATGAACACAAGTATTTATTCTGTCTTGGTGTAAGAAATATGTACATAACTATGCTTTCGTGACGCTATCTTTGGGTTTAAATGGTTGTGTGTGGAAATGTTCTAAGATATTATTATTTCCTAATTTCCTATACACTTACAGTGATTACATCCAGTCTGTCCTGAGCATTTTCAACAGCGGCCAATCTCGTTTTTAGCTCATTCAATTGTCTTACAGCTGTGTCTCTTTCGCTCACGGCTTTCGAAGCCTCCGCCTGTGCAGTTCGAGCCACGGTCTGAGCTGCTAATGCTTCCTCACCTGTAACAAATTAAATTAAAATATTAGTGCCTGTAACAAAATTACCCGTAAATAAAACATATTATTAGATAATAGTAAATATATGTGTATGTATATGACTGCCTCGTTGGTCTACCGCTTGCAAGCGCGACTGCCGATCGGGAGGTCTTGGGTTCAAATCCCGGGTCGGGTACTATTGGATTTTTCTAATTTAGAATTTCTAGTAGTGACTCGGAGTCTGAATCAGTGCCCGGTGTATGGCAATAGGCTCACCGCCTATTCCATGGGACCTAAACGTAACTGGTGAAACGAGGGAGTGTATTACACTCCTCTGCCTACCCCTTCGGGGATTACAGGCGTGATGTTACTTTTTTTTTTTAATTCATAAGTGGTGGCAGAACGGTCAAATATTTGTAGTGTCGGAGTGGCGCGGAACGCGGAAGCGCCACGAGGAGTGTGTACAACATTCATTCGCGAAGGCCTCAGATAATGTGAATATGGCGAGAGGAAAAAAACTCGAACTAAACATCAGAAACACCCGCATGTGGAGAATAATTTAAAAATACGCAAAATACGGCCACTTCTAACCGGCGGGGGTACAGCGGGCCCCCAACTCCCCGTTTTGCGTATTTTTCGGTATGCGTGGCAGGTGGCGACCCCTCGAGGGGGGTTCGTTAAAAAGCGCCCGAGTACGTAGTATTATAAAAGTTGCGCCTACCGCGTGTAAGTAGTGGCGTGGGGCAGGGGGTCGGGGGCCCCCTCCCACCTAGTTAGACAGTTAAAAGTATGCGGTATTAACGAAACGGAAATGAATATACGAGTAGGTAGGTACGGGTTTTTGGGAGGCTGCGATGTGACGCCGCGGGTTAGATTACGAGTATACTTGTGCGTTTATTTCGTTTTTTTAGGCAGCCGCGCCAGCCGGGCCGCTTCGCCCGCTTCTGGAGGGCTTAGGTTTTGTTTAGAGCGTGCACCGATCGTATTGTGTTTTCACGCTAACTTTTTAATTAAATAAGATCAAAGAGAAACTATTTCAAATGGACTTAGGGTACCTACTCTGCTTGATTATTATTACTGTTAATTGAATTTGTAGGGTTTTCTGGTCCTATTGTTTTATTATAAAGGCCGTGTAGTTTATATAGAAATTCGGTTTAAAATCTTTGGTAACTGGTATCTGTACCTATTTGCGAACGAGCTCGCTACGGACAACTTAATTACTGTGTTAGAATTAAGAGTTTAAAGGAAAGATTGTTCCGATTCCTCCACAGGCATTTTGTGGAGTTGGTCCGATTATGAAAGATAAGAATTTAATTAAATAGTTATGCAAAAATTCTTACTTGAAGCTTAATAAGGACGCTTCTTTAAGTGAATCATTTTCTTAATATTAATATTGCGATAGAGTTTGTTTTTGTATACATAGATGTATCATCTTACAATGTCTATAGTAACTGATCTGCAAGAGCACTTAACAGCTTTATCACTACACGATTAAATTAAAAAAATTAGATATGTCATCGAATAAAACTTCAAAAAGTTATAAATTTAGTATTACATTGATAATAAAGATTATAAAAACCATAACTTTATTAAAAATGTGTAAATGTTATAATAAGCAACCATTATTATGAAAAAAAATTCTAAATGTGAAATATGAACATCAAATGCGTAAGCGCCTGTAGGTTTTATCATAACAACGCGTATGTTGCATGTTGTGCTATTGCCATGATATTTTTGTAAGGCGGTAAGCGTTCGGAAGACCGCGGCATACAATCTCGATTTTCTCATCTCTGTGTTCTTTGTTTATCTATAAATATTTATCTCGGTGAGGTTTCTGTATTCGCTTTATGGACCGGGTTAACTGGTGTCTTTTTGTGTTCTTTCAATTATATTACTTAATTTTCGTAACAACTTCCTTTTATACACGGAAAATATTGTAAGTTTAATTACAAAATGAATGCAAGTATGTTATGATGTATATTAAAATGGAGAGTTTTGAGAATTTATTTTCTTTTAAAGAAAGCCGTTTCGGTCTACAACCGGACGTGGTTACATTATTTAATTAGTAAAAGTGTATTATGCCTAATTATCGTAATTATGTTGATGTTGTAATGATATTACATATAAAAACTTTATTATAATTTTGATATTATCAATAAATAATTAGCTTGTTGTATAATGTTTGATATGATTTAATTTTGAATAGGTCATACCTCTATATATTTTATTTTTGGATGACAACAGAATTTCATTTCTGTTCGTAAGAATCCACTCTTATATGTTTTTACAATTATTATTTTGACATAAGTCGTTCTTTTAATAATTTTGAGTTGATAAAATAGAAATAATTTCATCGATAAATTTACTTAATAACGATCTTTAAATTACCAAAGTTGTACCATACGATAGAACTGGTTCAACGTGGATATGTTTTTTTGATTCTGCGTCCTTTAAGACTAATTAGAATCCTACCAGAAGTACATTATATAGTATCGATATTAAGATAAAACTTCTATGAGGTATAACGTGTAATAATAAATTAATTTTAAACATTGTCAAAATGGAGACCGCACCACAAGCCATCAATGTCGAAAAAAGTTAAATTTCTTAATTACTAAATTTAAAGTTAAATTTCTTAATTACTAAATTACTTTCAGGTTCTTCTATCAATGAACTGAAATGAAATATTACAACCATTTTCTTTTAATTCTAGAAGTAGGTAAGAAATGTGTTAGCTTCTGCCTGGTTGTAATCGCTACTGGCATTTGCATTGAATTTTCACTAGGATTTGTGTATAATCTGTGGCGCGCATCTCTTCACAAAAGTGCGTTTTAAGTTTAAATACCACTTGCTAACGGTGAAGGAAAACAACGTGAGGAAGTACATTCATTCCACATTCTAAGGTGTATGAAGTCTGCCAACCCGCACTTGGCCAGCGTGGCAGACTATGGCCTTAACCCTCTCAATATTAGAGGAGACCCATACTCCAACAGTGGAATGACAAATGGGTCGATTATTTGTGTAGTACATTATATTAGTCCTAGGCGTGTTAGAATAAACATAGTTCTTTAGACGTATAGGAACACTTAGGTTTTTCAAATGCTAATAGGACGATTGCTACTTACAATAAAGTCATCTGTCTGTCTTTATTTTGTGTTATTGTATATGTCAAATTATTGAGAAAGGGATGTGAAATATAACACAAAATATCTCAAAAGTGTAGTCGAGTGTTAGGGGCATCTTAAATAGAATATAACATTTGCGTAACGCTTCCTGAGCCGCAGATAGAGACAGCAAATTCATTTCCGCTTCTATTTGCAAGGAAATCGTCTGTCTTTTGTTTGTAGAGATGATCTATTGACGATCTTTCATAGCGTGTGTCGTAGTAATCGAATGATAGAGATGAATTTATGTTGATTCTTCATTCAGCTTTTTATATCTAACCTCTTTGTATTGTTCACTAAGTGTGCATATTTGACGGAAATTTGTTCCGAGTGGGGTTTAATTTAATCAATTTAAATAGTTGGATTTAAACTGTCCTGGTAAGAAATCGGTATTAATGCAAAAAGTATTAGAGATTTACTGTTATATTAATAGCATTTCGTTCGGTCTAGCTTCTTAACAAATCCGGATAACAACGGATTACGTTGTTTCCAAGTCAAATAATATTACTGCTCGAGTTTCAAAGTATCAGCGTGAGATCGGTAACCTTGAAGATGGAACACTGCATAAGGTTTGGGTATGGTATTCCATTTCGCTGATTACAAAGTCTGTACACGCACTGATACCAACAGAAACAAAACGAAAAAGTCACCCCCAAGGGTGGGACGCTAAAAATCGTCACATTCCATAGCAGAGATACATAAAACTCGCAGAGCTTTTCCTAGTGCCTCTCAGAAGTTTGAGAGTTGTGTATGCATTCACAATAGAAGTAATCAAGCAGTGATCAGAAACAAATATACTCATATATGTATGTATATTATACATATATGTTCTTCGGGTATTGAATAACTTGATCGTGAAAATGCAAGCGAAATTGTGTTAGTAGCGATTGTATCAGTAGACATAAAGGTGCGCAGACAAATGCGACTAGCGGACCGTTTAGTTATGTGACTGATGATGTTTAATCATCAACCTGTATTGACTAGAAGATATTGCCATTAGGCATTAAGTCCTCCTTTTATGACATCGCTTTACCTTAACCATAAAGTCAAAATAAATATTTTTTTATTTTTTAGTCTTTATTGTTATTATTACTATTATTATTGTATATTTTTTTGACGTAAATAAATATACATTTGTTACACTAAGTAACGAGATACCAATTTTTACAGCAACTTTTGTATACAATTACGTAAACACAATTTAAGTAGAACTAAAATATTTGTATCAAAACATTTAATTTCGACCGAGGCTTACTAATGCATAGTGAGGGTAGCTATTCCGCCGGAAAGGCTAATGTTATAGCGCGTTCAAGCCAAACCACCCCTATTCTTCATCACGTCTGCCAAAAAATTGCTCTACAAACATACTTCGAGATAATTACGACGTTAGATGAGTTCGGCCTTTGATAGGATGGTTAGTCTCTACAAATAACATATGTAATTTTCTTTTGATGTTGGCAACCCATTCTAGTTTTGAATGTGTTCCAGAATATTGTCCCAGTGCTGGTACCGGAAGATGCGAGTGGATCCGTTAACTTTTTAAAGTCCTAATGGGACTATTTTAATAAGTTTCTTAATTATATCAATCGGAATATACGTGTCCATCGAAAGCTAAAAAATAGTTTCGTTTATTAATGTCTAATTTTTTTTTACATGATAATAAGTCAGACTTACGTGTTACTACTATAAAATAAAGAAAAAATGGGAAAAAAAATTAACGATCTGTAGAGACAATATTAGTGTGTTCGTTCGTGTATTTGACTTTCTTTGATTGTTCATTATATATGTACATATATTTAGTTAATAAGCCATTCAAACGAAATCTTATGTGTTCTGATTATATTAATTAGGCTGACCAACTGTGTCTTGCAAGACTTCACACACTTTTAAAAAACATTGTGGAAAGTGTGGGGTGTGTAAATTTCCTAATTATGATTCCTTTAACGTTATAGCAAGTGATATTGAATATTAAAAATGCACATAACATATCATGAGCGGTGTAAATCAGGAATTCGAATTTCAGACTCTCAATTTTTTTTTTAATTTTTTTTCAATTCATTTTTAGAACTTTAGGGTGTCATTGCTCAAGTGTACCTATGAATTATTAAAGGGATGGTTTTTCGGCATTTTAAGTCTTTCTGGCCCAACTCTTCACCTTCAGTACTCCTTCCATGCGTTTGTGTTCGATCTAAAGAAAATTAAAATTTCTTGTTCACAGCACAAAAATTGACATAAATATATCTACATATTGATGGTTGAATATAATTATGGGGTTAGAGTAAAGTTAGAAACGATGACATTAGAATCACTGTTGCGTTCTGTTATTTAGAAAATTCTCAAGTCATTGACCTTTGTACAACCCAAGAGGTGACCTATAAATACTCGTTGTACAACGCTACATGTCACATGACGTCACAACGGGAACAAGTGAGAGCCTTCCTAGGTCTCTGAAGAAGGATAGAAATACGGAAAACTCGATGCGGTAGTTAAATGTAGGTGCAAAGTAGGAGTGTTATAGCAGCATCAGCTGTTCAAGAAATCCGTATTATTATTATCGTTACGTCGCAAACATCGGAGTAAAACAATTTATTACGAAATGTAAACAGGAAGAGCCGTATTTTCATTAAGAATACGAATCCGATACCACCCTCCGCCCAACTGGAATAGACTGAAAATACCCAGTTATGATTAATTCTGAATGCGCCTCACATTGATCAAGGAACCAAGGCTTTTTGCTCCAAACTACCCACCCCCCTGCCCCCACGCCAGAGCGAGACTAATGCAGCCTTGTCCGTCTCACTCTAAAACAAAGATGCTAAAACTTCTTTCGCTAGTATGAAGATTTTAATTTCATATTTTTGACGAAACTGTTCTAATTTTAACCTACCCACCGTGCCATATTCGACTCTAATGAAATGCGCATTACGGTTGGCTTTCTCTTAATGGCCCGGCGTACTTATTTCCGTCTTCTAATTCTGAATTAGTTTTCGAAGTAAAAAGATACAGTCCCAAGACTGTGTGAGTGTCTTAACCTCGTTTAAACTTTATATCGTCGACTGTAAAGCGCAAATTTCTTCAGCACAGTGCTCTCAAGAAATAATTCTCCAGTCGTACCCCGAAATTAGTCGAATAAGGGGAAAGGGGTTCATACGATGGGTGGTTTTAAAAGAAGAAGGCAAAAAGGTGGGGATAGAAAGATGCGCAAAGACTTAGTTTGCGCGGGGGGTGGCAGGGGGTGTTATAAAATATATAATTCTATACTTACAATACTTGTAAATACGCCACGCGGAAGTACTGCGCTCTACCAATGTTGAGCATTCCAACTGATTGGTTTCTTATAAAAATCATGTTTCAGGATATTTTAGTGTGATGATAAATTATTTATATGGTTCACTAAGCATTATAAACTTTTGTCTTCTTGTTTGAATATTGTATCGTTTAGTTCTAAGTGATTTGTTTTGTTTAATGTTGAATGATTCTGTAATATTACACTCGAAGGTATGTTCCATACATTTTTTGTTCAATAATACGTATTGAGCATGCGTCTTATAAAACATCGTCATATATATTATAAAATATCAAAATCAAATTCAACCAATTTATACAATATATATTTTAATTACTTTATAACTGAACTTTATAACTGAACTGAACTTTATAACTGAAAGACATACATATAATTGTATGTATTGTATTGAACACCAAGTTAAACACACTGGATTATAAGCCAGTGTGTTTTTAAGAACTATAAAAGGTATGTATCATTAAGTCTTGGCGAGTATCAAGACGGCTGGGTCGCACTACATCGCTACATTCGCTGATATTTAGTCGCGAAACGGGATGTATTATAAGCGTAGTTGTTTAAAATAAGAACGCTGCGGGGCGCTGCGGCCGGGCGGCTGGCGCTTCGCCGGATTGCGGTTCGATTCCGGGAAGGGCCCAAATAAGATAAGATTTTACTTAAACAGATTGATTGTAGATAGTATAGAAATTGTTTCTAGAAGATTATGAAGGTTAAAGTACACATAGTTTTTTTCTTGTAGCGTTGTGCGGATAATTAAAAAGATTGAATAAAATTGAGATCTTAATACGACGAAAACTCTATCACCCTGTCTTTAGTATTGATATTTAAAATTATTGTAGATTTATCTTTGCATTTTCATCTAGAAAAATTAACTCCCTAAAACATTAACAATCAATACTAGAGAGAACCGCTGTTAATTTTTAAACATTACATCCATAATGTAAGCACTTTCGTTACCTGTATATTTTAAATTAAAAAATGTAGGATCTTTACAAATAAATAATACTTTTTCCTATTTTGTAAAATACAGAACGTTTCCCAGCTCAATTTAGTTTCCAGTTAGCGCATACTTTTATGCCTAATAATAACACATCCAAATGATGTTTCTATGAATACCTTCATCCGTCCATAGAGAACTAGGCAACTTTTTGCTTAGCATTATAAAAATTACATTCATCAAAAATCCTTTTCATTTCGAAATACTGCGAGGGCGTACGTTACGTGTGCGTATTTGGACTTACGCAGCCATTCACTGGAGTAAGAGCTTTGCCGAAAATATTAACGTACACTTAAAATGAAAGACAAAAATGGCATAATAAAGAATACGCCAGTGAAGCTACCTATGTTTTATCCACTCATTTCGCGTGGTTCTTAGTAAAAAGTTGTGTAACAGGGGGGCGCACTAGCGCCTACGCCGTAGCGGACTACGTGCTACGGGCGTAGGCCTCGTAGCAGGGTTGTGTAAACTAACTAGCTAATGATGATTATCTTAATTAATAATAATAAGAATGTTTTTTGCATTTATAGTTATAAGTTAGAGGCTACATGCAAGAAGTATGTACTTTTATAGTATGGGACGCAAAAATTATCTTTCGGATGTAGTTTCGAGAATGAACCCCAAACTTTATGCATAATAAGTAATAAGTATAGCGACCGTTATATGAAATGGCATACTGTTACTAATATTGTATTATGTGTTTTCCTTCTTATAAATTAATGTTAATTTAGTAATGATGTTTCATGAAAAATGTATATCATTTATATTTATTCCATATTTTATATTTATTACATTTACTTTTCATTTATCTACAATAATTTAGTGAATTGCAACTTAATTGTTTATTTAATTGTTCATGAAATAATTAGGATTTATAATTATTAAACGTGGTCTTGTGTGACATGGAATTGTTTTTTTATTTATTGAATCGAAACATTACATACATCCACTGACACAACTGATAAGGGTTACATAGATATATACATATATGTAACCTCTTAGGTATAAAAATTTACTATAAGAAAATCAAATAATATAAACATATCATTTGAGGTACTTTGCATACCACGGGCACGCGATAAGTTTGTCTCCGTTATTTTCAAAGTCCCGAGCCTCCGTTATCAGGGAGGGTTAAAACTAAGCATCCTCCATTAAAATTCGAAAGACGGGGCGCATTTATCCCTTGTCTTCGCAACTACACTCAACGTCTTATAAGAAGCACCCTAAAAACTCGAAAGTTCATTAGCCCCAGCCCTACTGCTTACTATCTTGCACGTTCCTAAGACGCCCCCCCACGATGGGGGCTTTAAAACCCCCACTCGAGGGGGCAACGCGGAAATATGAAGGGAGCTCTCATTTATCAATACACGGAGACTGTTTCTTTCTCTCAAGAATTGATTATATTCTACTAAGAATATTGATGGGGGTAAAGTTTTAGGGTGGGGGGTGTCGTAATGTTTTGATTAGAGTTTTTGATGTTTCTCCGCGTTTCCGTACGTATGTGGAGGGTTGTATAATTTTTGGGACACTTCGCATCGAGCAACGCACGGTTGGATATAATAATAACATGTTATAGCGTAGAATTTAAAAAGTATCGCGCGATTTATAGCTAGCTATAAATAATTGTTACGTTCTGGACATAATAGTGTGTTTGTGTAAGGGGAAGCCGCGTGGCATTATCGCAATTTATGACCAACTTCGCTAATGCTACTTCCGCTGCGTTGGAGGATTTTATTTCTTTTTGCTGGATTAAGTTATTAATTGGTTTTTTTTTCATCTCACCTTTGTACGAACGCTTTTCTTCCAAATACAATTAACACAGCTGTAAACGTATTCGTACGCTAGAAGAGTTGTGATTGTAGGGTAGGATTATTATTTTCATACGTTCCCATTATAACGTATGGACGAAATTTTATTACACCCTCGTTGCTCTACACTAGAAACGTCCTGACGCCGTCAGTGTGGTTGAACAGAAACATGTGCATAAATATTAAAAATTAATCACAAATAATATATTATATTCCTTCCTTAGGCGTAACAATATTGACAAAATATATTTGTGTAAAACAAAATTCGGCAATTCGATCAGCACTTGTATGTAGGACCGTTAAATTCATCTGTTTTTAAAAACTATGAACATAACTTCTATATAAAACAGAACACAACAGATTTTGAATAATCTACATTTCAGTAGCATGGCGATGCAAGCCAGGCTGTACCAGTTAGATTAATTTGTGTTCGGGCGTGGGATTATTAATAGATAAGATCCACTGACAAATACGAAACTAAATATACGATGTTTGTTACTATTTCTGCCAAACAGCACTTGATAAGAGTAGTAGAGTATGGCCTTGCACCTTCTTGCTATAAGAGTAGACGCAAGACCAACAGTGGGACAATAAAATAGTAGGTAATGTTAAAACTTACTAAAGAAGTATGGGCCGTACGGATTACTCACATTGAACAACACATGATGCGCTACAATGTAAGTAAACATATGATAGAGAAAGGAAACAAATGCAACTGTATCGTGTAAGGAGTAAGAAAACGGGAAAGCGATGTCGATTCCCGAAGGCCGGGACCTCCCTGACCCATATTTACCGAGATTTATCGGCGATCAACGACATTCAGCCTTAAGTCAATCTAAATATTTGTCGCTGCCTATAAATTCTTTCTTTGATGTAACGACACATAAAAACTATGATTTCACGTTGACAACTTGTATGTTAATAGTTTTGTAAGTATTGTAATTGTAGACTTGTAGAGTTGCGCGGTCCAATTGAACGCATATACGCAATTGTACTGTGCGCGTGTGTCTAATTGAATATAATTTGCCTCTGTTAGAAATCGAACCCAGATCCCTTTTCAAAGCAGAAGTATAATTTGCTCCAATCATTTGTCAAAATAAAGAATTTTTTCGCAAGATTATTGTATTGTTTACACGATTCTAAGTTCGTATAAAACCCGTTTTGCTGATGCAATGCGCCCGCCTGTCTACCCCAAGCTAAGGCAATAAATATGATATTAATAAGTGATGATATTAATAAAGTTATACCTACCTACCATACATAAAACCTACTTAATCGATGCTACGAAAATTTTCCTTAACTTCGTAATTGTACTGTTTGTTTTAAAAACAGATTTAAGTAATAAAACCAAACTGTTTTGGCGCTAATAAAAAACGATAAAATTTATTTTTTCACTTATTGTATATGTATAGTTTGATATGATTTTTAACGTAACACTACGGTTGTATCTCCCTGAAAGGATAGGTAGAGGCGTGCTGTAAACCAGCATGTTTGCAGTTACGTTGCCGTTCCACCATGGGATAGTGGGTGAGCATATTGCCCTGTACCGAGCCCAAATCCAGATTCCGAGCTACACTACAAACGTTAAATTTGAAAAATCCTATAATAGCCGACCCCAAGGTCGATACCAGAACCGCTCTCTCAGCACTTGCAAACACTAGACTAACTAAACAGTCACATTTTTCTAAAGTATGAAAATAAATATTAACAATGTTGATTTTACAAAAACGTACATAAAATCAAAGTAAAATCCTCAGATAAGTTGTGCTAACCACTCCTAAATTGCAGCGAGGTAACATAAAAAAATAAGGAAATGTTGTCATATATATTTTGACACGTTTTAAATCAACGTGCCATAAATATAAAAAAAGATAAATGTTTACTTCCGTCAAATAAATCAAATTATAAATGGTTACGACCGTGTATGGTGTACGCAGTTTTTTTTTACACAAAATGCGTAGCAAACACCGTAAAAACCTCGTCATGTCTCCTACAAGTTATTTGATAAATGCCCTTTGAATTAGTAATGTAACGCAGGGCGCGCTAACTTCTTCGAATACTCGCGATTTTCTAAACAAATACAAATTACAATTTAACTTATCTATGACATTCTTTTTTTAAATTGTGTTATCGAAGATCTAGATGGCCAGTCCACAGGTAGTCGTGTTCGGATAATATCACCAACGACTAGCAATTCTTCAAGTTGACAATGTGTGTTTGATGGAAATGATAACTAATGTTAACTGCATTTGTAGCAATATATACGAACCGGGCAATGTACAGGTAAAAAAGAACCTATCCGGAAAAGGATCTGGAGTACTGATAAATAAATATTCTAATTCTATTACCAATACTAACTAAAGTATCTGACACTAAAAGACCTTATCCATCTTAGATTGGATGTACCTATATGTTCACAAGGTGCGGTGTTTATGTCTCTTGACTACTAGTTTGTGTTTTTTCAAAGAAAAGAACTAATTTCACTATACATGTTTAAATTACTATAACTATACTTGAACTTACTCGTAGTTAATGATTTAAAATTATATTAAAACATAAACAGCCGAGAAACACCCAAATCACCGGCCCATTACATTCATTACCCAACTTCGTGATTTGAGCTCTATTATATCGAACAAACTAATTATTTCAAGAAACTACAAAAGCGTAGATAATTAAACGCCGTAGGGCCGCGATAATCTCTCAATGCAGATCTATTATTTTCCATAGACAATAGAAGAATCCATTGGAATTAGTGTGCTTAGTACCTTATTGAAAGTTGCCGATTTGAGGGGGAAAAGTTTTTTAGTCGATCATAAGTGTGGGGTATTACCTATTTTACGTACTATCAGTATTGCAGTACATTCAGATTTTACATTATACAGCTCAGCTGCAACCGAATAATTGACTGAATTTACTTCTCTGATATCAGGCAAATATATGAATAGTATAAGTTACAATAAGTTATACTCTACTTAATCTGATCTATAGAGATCCTCAATATAACCCACATTAGACGGAATCGCGCGAACACATAAACAAAAGGATACGAGGATAGTCTGAAACAGCAAATCATCAAAAATACGTACTGGTAAAAAAATCACAGTTGCCAACGTCTAACCTTAAAAACGTAATGGCGATGCTAAAAGAGATCTATAAAAGGGTGGCATGGGGCCACTAGGAAACAGTATTCATAAAACACATCTGCATAGGAGCTTAGCGGCGTCCGTAAAACTAACTCACACGTCGAATGAAACGTACACACTAACACAAATAAGCAATAAAGTACGCCAGTAATATAAAACTAAGAAACATCAACATCTTACCCCCTACCCCCCTGCACCCCTTGGGGGTAATTTCTCCCCGAACTTACTAAAATACTAAAAACGGAGATACGGAGGGGTGTGCCACCCCAACGTTTTCTTATGCAAGATGCTTATATTTTAACCTAAATGTTGGAGCAGATTCTCTGCCCGCGTGCTTGAGTTATGTGATTTTTGGCGGAAATAGCTTCGGATCTCTTCCTAGAAAGTAATCAGCTAAGCGATATGGACGCTTAGAAATAGGCTTAGAAGCTTAGTTCTTCATTGACATTAAGATTTCAAGAATTTTTATTGTATTAATGTAACAACTGAATCAAAGCGACAAAGAAATTGAGCTATCTTAGGTTATGCAAGAAACTACCGTCTCTAGTATATTCAATACATAGTGACTACTATGATCCATATTTATTAATTAACCTTTGTATAGTAGAATTGCGCGTCACTTCCGGTTTAAAGGAATGTTTGACGTTTAAAAACGGAACTCGCTTAACCTATTAAGTTGGTTTCTTTCATTGATCGTCCCATTTACAAAAAGTATCGTGTAATGATTTATGAAAAATAAGACATTATATTTTCCATAGTCTTATAATTATTGTATTTTAAAAAAATGAAATAATACGAAACTAGCCTCCTCGCTCTCAATATCTAGTTCTAACTTACAAGTCTCAATATTTTTCATCCTTCTTCCAAACGAAGTCTACCCATTCCACGTAAGGTAGGCTGGTAATTAATGTTTATTATTAACTAGTGGGTACCCGATTAAAAAATGATCAGTACATTGATTATATTTTTATGATTAAAATTATTTTTTTAATTTAATAAAGGACCATAAAACTTCAATTATTATAATAATATTCTTTTTTTAAATATTTAATTGAAATTGATACGTGATAAAGAACTGTATTTGTGTCATTTAATAAAAAGTTATAACGCAAAATTTTAATAAAATCCTGAAATGAAGATAATACATATGATTACTTGGATATAAACATTACAGTAGTATAGGTAATCATCATGGTCATAGTTTCACTCTTATACGATTCAGGTTCGAACCAGTTGCACAATTTTCCTCCGGTACTAAGATGTTTTCCCGATGTAGAGGGAATTATAAGCTTTAATCCTGATAATAAGTTCCCACCTCATGAAATACCCGTAAAATCCATTAATTAGTTTTCAGGTTATGAGCAAGCAAAACAAAACCCAGAAACTGTGCAAATGAGTGTGTAAGTGTGTAAATATCCTTTGAGCTTGTATCATATTATGTATACCCGTAGCAATGACCATTATAAAAAAACTTACATAAATATTGTATTCTAATTAGGAATTTTATATACCTATAATGTTATTAATTATATAGATTGTTAAATTAGGTATTGTTAACTGATTTTATTTGAGTATTATCGTAATTGAATAAGTAGATATTCGTTGAGTCTTCAAAACACAACAGGACGTCATTATAACAATCTTGTAAAATGCAAGGTCGTTGATGAAGCTTTCGCAGTTTTATTATACATACAATATTAAAAATATCAGTGTCAATAAGAGCATAAAAAACGAACTGGATCCACTCAAAATTCATCAAACAACAACGTGTTGTTTGCGTCAATTGTTAGAAAAGTCATTTAAAAATCATCGCGCAGCGCTCGCAAAAATTCAGTTCAAAACATTCGGATCGTGATAAAAGTGGCATGCCACTAAAACGCGTATGAAATTACAACAAAAAAAAATCAATAGCCCTGAAAAATGTCGGGCGAAAAAATTCAACTGCGTTTCACCGATCTTTATTTGCTTTTGCGAGAACTAGTGAAAGCGAGAGGTTGGAAAAAATACGTCACTATTCCTATCGTACGGGTTGTGAAATAAAAAAATAAAAAAGGCGAACGGCCAACGAGAGTGAGAGTTCTATTTTCAAATTGCCCGCGCGCCGACACCGTTTTATTTTTTTAAAAGGATCGGACATATGCTCGTGTGAATGGCCTGATGGATTGTTTTGTGTCGCTGCGTGTCCTAGCTTCCTCTTTTACGAGTAGTTTCAAAAGCTCTTATGTCAATATTCTTCCGATAATGCCTTTATTATTGTTTGTACTTTCAGTAGCTTAAGTTTAATTCGCTTTAGTTCTGTAGCATGTAACCCTTAATATGTAAATACCATTTAATATAACCGTACGTGTTGTAAAGATTTCATATAATAATATTACTGAAATGTTATATGAATCAGTACATTTGCTTGAACCCTCTTTAGATTGCAACATAGCGACGTAAGCAGTATTTTTTCCAGACACAAAAAGTGGAATTTCATTCCGTATGGGATTTTTTTATGAACAACGTTTCCATAAATTTTAGTTTTCCTTGCGAAACACATTAAATTATGGAAGTGATTGTCTTCACCTGATACGGTTACTTTTTAAATTAATTCACAGACACCCTTAACAAGTACATATGTTTGGACGCCTCGAGTTCCAGAGTGTTTGCTACTCAAAGAAATATTACAAATATAGTAATCCAAGGATAAAATTATGTCGCGCAACCCGAACTTGGCCAATGTGTTTACGGCCTTAATTCCTCTCCTACATGAGAGATGATGATGATTTAATAGTGGTAACTCCGTACTCAGACCCTTGGATACAGAGTTCTATCAACAATTAACCAGTCTGCATTAGGTAGACACGACCTTAGTGGACAGTACTAGCAAGTTGTTACAGGAGAGCTAAGCTGAGCGTAGATTACGAGTTAGCATTTTTACAGGTATGTATGTTATATATTCTACACTTTTTCATCGCAAAGGAAACACTCGTACTTAAGGAACGTAGAATGATTTCAGAACATTAAAATGCATGTTTGATTACCTTGTGCTTTAATTACTGTTTAATGTCCGAGACGCAAGGACAAGGAAGTAATGTAAATGAATTTATAGACATGTTCGTTACTTTAATGCAAAAAATAAAGGATTATTTCAAACGCGGTAATTTGTGGTTTAACCAGTAATAACATTGTTAAAATTGCGTGACAGAGGCGAGCGCAAAAAATTAAGTTTACGTTGATTCTAAGATATAAACATTTTTGTTTTGTTTTGGACCGAAATGATTCTTGTGTGATTATGAATAAATAAAAATATGTAGTCATATCAGTTATGACAGTTTAGTGGTTTTACCTGCTGCAACGAAGCTTTGGATATCAAATATTGACTCCTATTGCTATACAAAATTATGTGCGTTATTAAAACTGAATATTATTGTAACTATGTATATATTACATCAATGTACTGTAGCACTGTACATTTACATTTAACGGGGAAGGAAAATATCACAAGGAAACTTAAACATGTTAGAGATTTCCATAGTGTTTTCTGGTCGTGTACAGATTGTGATTCAAGAATTGGTTAGTACGGTAAATTGTATTCTGAACCTTCTCATTTTAAGAAAAACGAATTTGAGTTCGAATTTAAACTTTGCGTCAACATACATATACGACTATATATGTAAGTACATATAAATGTGGACATAAATAGGGTTTTGGATAACAAATGATGGAGTCGAATACAAGCGCAGGCGGTTGTCCGCGTAAAAATTAATAAAGCAGTTACATCGCAACGAAATGGATTTAGCGTTTTCAATTAAGTATTTTAATCAATCAGAGGCGGGCAAAAATAAAAGGTTGGAGTCAGTGAACCCATCGGGGATGCAAATTAGCTTTTCAGCACCGTTACGGTATAGAACAAATTTACGTACGGAACAAAGTGGCGCCGCAAACGCACGTAAATATATAATGGACGGCTGAGTTTAAAATGGCCGAACAGAAAACTCTATATTCCATGATTGAGCGTTGCGTTCGCTAGTTTCACGCCCCCGACTCGCCGATGGTGGCCGTTTTAAAATCGCTTTAATTTTTATCTCATCGCAATAGGTCTTGTATTGTCGCTTCTTTATATTAGAGGCGTAGATAACAATCAGACGCTCGGTCTACTTAATAGTAGTTGGTCGCCGTCGCCAGTAGACATCTGCAGGAGTTACCAATGGTACATCCATCGAACATCACCATTTTAAAAGGTTTTGCGACAAGCTGTGCTCTGCGATGACCAACTTTTATGCGCAGACATGTGGATTCTATAATTGCCTATGCAAAGAGGACTTTGTTAAGGAATATAGACTGATAATATCCTAAAAATTGTAGACCATACCAGGGCAATTTTTGATTTATTACCACAACTGCATTCTATATCCGTTAATGAACTAATTAGAAATAATTAGGATCTAATTATTACTGAATATTTGAAGATCTGACAGTGCGAATGGTTGTAATGAATACACATTTTGATTATTAAGCTTTTTTTCTACAAGCTGACAAAGGTATATAGTCCACTAGACTATAAGTGGTCACAATAGAATGGATAAATGTAATATCAAACGTGGTATCCCTACCCAGTAGCGGCTCTAGGGCATTGTGATGATAAAATCCTCTTCAATAGACAAGCACAAAAGTCCTGCTGCAGCATGGAACAGCTCCATCGAACACAAATAAGCTTTAATAAAGACACTTGTCTTTGCCTCTTGCGAATATCAAGCGCGGTAAATGAAGATAATATGACCTTTCAATCAAATTTTTTAATCATATAAATTTTCTAATTTTTTCTGATACAAATCCTTAACGCACGGATTTCTAAGTACATTCGACGTATTTGGGAATTGAGGCATATTCACATCGCAGGGAGATTTGATGGAGTGGTCAATTTAAAGAGTTTATGCATTAGATTGCGAACGGTATAATTATAAAGGTAAAACACGGACTCTTAGAAGAACTGAAGTTTCATCATCATCAGCCTACTTTCGTCCACTGCTGGACATAAGCCTCTCCCATGGCACGCCACTGAGCTCGATCTTTAGCAAAACTGAAAATCTAATTTCAAACTTCAACCGAAGTTTAGTAACACTTAATAGGACACATTTGAACACACCGTGTAACTTACATCCGTTAATACGATTTCCATAATAAATTGCTGCGATGTAACATTAATATATTGTCAGTCGCTAAATGCACGCTCATTTACGACGTACAAACAAAAATTGCATCGCCGAATGTTATTACGGAACGAAATGAGAGCCGCCATGTACTGGTATATAGAGATTAAAATACATAGAAAAAAGTACATAGTGATAAAAAAGCCACATTTTATTATGAGCCGATCAGATGAGAGAGGAAATTTTGTGTTTATTTGTATTGGTACGGTGCTGTATACAGGTTGTGGTGCAATGCTATAGTTTTATTTTCATTGTAGATCACATTATAGTACAAATGATTTTCAAAATAATACTTTGCAACTATTTAACATTTGGCGGGTATCTATATATGTATATGATATAATTATGTACTGGGTTATGTCATTTATAGTTTCTCCTATCTTGACCAGTTTTGGAACTATCCCAGGCCCTTCTCCATGAATACTTGGATACGATTTTAAATATTTGTACATATTAGTACTTTGTTTAATTGTGGAATTAGGAGATAAACATGGAAGAATCATTTCCCTACAGTTGAGCTACAAAATAATCACTGCTACACCCGTTTCTATCGCTTTCCTTCTGCAAATACTGCTATATATCCATTGTTTGATTGCAATTTTGCGTGGTCAGTAATAAACTTAATTTTAGAAATAAAAAAATTTAAAAAAAAAATTATCATTATTATTTTTATCACATAACCTGAACACGCTGTATAGCCACGTAAATGTGTACGTGAATCCATACGCATCGTTACGCACACAAACACGCATTCATCGATGTGTGTTCGCTTGCATGTGTGCGTATCGAGGTCACATTGCAAGTACGGAGTGATGCAATGGAAGAGAAAAAAAATACCCACTTCGACTTTGGAAAGTTCTGACTTATAATGTTTTGATTTATTTCCCCCAGTAAATTTGAATAGTAACAATGTTACACAACACCTCTTCAGGTCTTTGGGCGAGTAGTTTTGAAATATCAAGTCGAAATATCACGACCTCAAAAAGGCAGGTGGTAACGGCTGGATGAGATCTGCAAAGGATTGGCTGTTGTAGCACACCTTGGGAAAAGCCTATGTCCAACAGTGGAACGGTGAAGACTGATGTCATGAAGTCGAAATGGCAGTTTAAGACTTCACGGACTTTTCTTTTTATGGTACGAGCAAATCTCTTTTGCAGTAAGTCATGGTGGCCGACATCCAACTAAACTTAAAAAAAACATCACCTCTAATCTCCGAATAGGTAGGCGAAGCAGTGCACGTACACTTTTCACCAATTACGCTTAGCTCCCACTGATGCTCCCACTTAGATCCCCAGATGAGCCTATTGCCATACACTGGACACAAATCAACTCAAATTAAATTAGCTTTAAAAAACATGAAAGTCTCACCTTCTCTTACTACTATTTGTACTTTTGTATTCAGTCTTGTAAATCTTGAACAAAAAGATTCTACCTAGTTCAGTAGAACAGACCTAAGTAATTCACTTAAAATCAAATCCCTTTTCCACCCGTGTGCTTGCAGAGCAGAGCTTTAGGTTAGTGCTACAACTTTGGCAATTTAGCACGCACATTCTTTAAGAAGTTACTTATGCTTCAAGGTCTAATTTCATTTGCTATAGTTGTGAAGCAAAATATCGCGAGGAATAAGAGGAATATTGTGTACATGTGTAAGTTGTGTCTGCAATTAAATAGATGCATGACAGTTCTCATACTGTATGGAACCGGATGGAAACGTTGATGAGGTCTGTTCAGATCAAATCTGAATGTCATATGTAAGATGTGGCGAGTCTCTGGAGAAGAAGAATATTGCAATACTTGCAGTTCATTACGACATGGAATCCCATTCACCTCGCTATGGAATCACCCTTTTCGACTTTTATCAGCGTTCCACTATTGGAACACGTGTCTTCTTTCAGAATAAAAGGCCTAAGAACATAGTCGGACACGCTGGCAATTTGCGGGTGGCAGACTTGGGGTTACTTATCTCTAAATGCTGTCTTCAAATCATTTATCAACGTTACGTTATACAGGGCTTACGTTTTGAACATGCTTCTAAGTTTAGAAATTAAGATTTATGAAGAGTATTCGTAGCTCCAAGACTTGGGGAGCTTAATTTGACTGTTAGAGACTGGATGTAGAGTGTGGAGTATATAATAAATGTTGTTTTAGCTTTACACTTCTTGTTAGAGTGTTATGATTATTGATTACAGTCTCTATAGTACAGACCGCTTGTTTATAGAAGTCAGGGTATCGTGGAAACTTTTTATAGTATTTAAAGTACTGAATTTGGATTGGGATTGGGATTGGGATTGGAATTTGACGTTATATAGTCTCTAGTATATTTTTGTCCAATTGAAAAAAAATAATTATAATTATTATTTACATCATTGTTTTGCGGAAAACATCGTGAACTAAAGGAAAGTACCGTGAGGAAACCCACACACACAACAGGGAGGTTACAAAAAATACATTCTAAGGCAAGTAAAGTCCGTATACTTGATAGTACCTTTTGCAGAACATGTGTACCGTTTGCCCAGGGTAGGTTTCCACTAAATCTGTTACTACCGTGATGCAACTTTTGTCTGAACAACTCGTGTTTAGATTTTATGCGCCAAGAACAGCCATGGTATCAGCTGCCAACTTTCAATAAGCGAGTACTAATACTAACCAAACTAATAGTAACTGGACCCATAGGTCTGTTTTTCACACTCCTCTTCCTCACACTCCTATTCCTCACACTCCTATTCCTCACACTCCTATTCCTCACACTCCTATTCCTCACACTCCTATTCCTCATACTCCTATTCCTCACACTCCTATTACCACTTGTTCCTATGGGTAACTAACTAATAATTTTAACATAGTTTGTTGGTAACTGACATTCATTTTCTATTTCTTTAGACATTTTTGAAGTCAATTAAATGTTGTCATTAATTGAATAGTACTTTTCACATAATTAAGAATGGAAGGTTCTAAGATTTTGATAAATTAAAAAACTTGTTCTGTAGGTAAATAAGGGTCTGCGCCTGCGCATGCACTAAATTTTTAAATTTTTATCATCCTCTTCAATATTTTTGGAACTTTTTTAACTGTCGTCATCTTCGTCAATATTTTTTAAAGTTTAGTTTGTAATAATAAGATGTGTCGCGAGTGGCCAGACACCCTCCGTGGCGCATGTGTTTGCAGTCATTACTCGACCCCTATACGTTTCGGCCTAAATCTCAAGTCAATTTAAATAGGACGTAGGGTTGGCAACATGATAAAAATACTTCCATAGTGTACTGTTATTATAACATTCCCCTAAAATATAAACCTCAGCCTAGATTAGTCTGTAAAAAAGTAGTGTTTTGTAAGATTTATAACTGTGGAAATTTATTGAGCAATCTCAATAACATCATGCCTATGAATGAATAAGCCTAAACATTAGATATCATGACACATAGAAAAATCCATTAAAATCGCCTTTAACAGATTCTTGCGTTGGATTTTTGCATTTTAATAAAAATAAATTAAAAAGATAAGTGAATTGATGATGCAAATAAAAATTAACATTTATTTTATTTTTTCGTTGTAGCAACCCTGATAGCGACCCAGTTACAGATGTAATATGAATTCGGGTCACTCTTCGATTCATTGTTCGACTGCACACATTAGTACTGCATCTCAACACACCTTGCCATCTAAAGGACTTTCGACTTTATTTTCACAACAAAGAGACGCTCTAATGCCTTTGCGAATTTATTCACATCTTACCTCTCGTCCAAATTTGGGTTAGTTTGTAAATAAAAAGTTGTTTGTTAGCTGCTAAAATGATGTAGTCGCGTTAAATGATATTAATAGCGACCATTTTATGTTTTTTTTTTCACAAACAAAGCACTTATTTTTAACAGTCGACCTATTTGACGCGACGGTTTTGACATTGACAGCGCAGAATGTTCTGGAATCAATTCTCGGCTGTTTACGATATGACTTGGGATAGAGTGCAACTTAAATTTTCTTTCCTTTATAAATTGTATTATTGTTGCACATATAGCTTTTTATATAGTAAAAAGTTAAAAGCGAATGGACATTTAGCCCGTTTGAATCTGAGTGATCAGCAGTTTTCTATTCCAAGACGATAAGCAGATACATTACTATTTTTCCCTTTGATGGCAAGGTTAAAGAAATTATGTATTACAAAAAGTATATAAGTATACTTAAGTAAAGGCAATTTTTAATTAATATAGCTGTAATAGTGTTGCCATACTTACGATCAGAATAAAACTTTCTCATTTAAGGACTAAAATAAAAAAAAAACAAAAGCCCTCTCCACACTAGACGTCTCCGCGCCCTATTGCCAAAAATGCAGTATTCGCAAGCACGCATTAAAAATCGACGATCTCGCGCGTCTAGCCGGCAGGACCGGTTCTAGGATAGCTTTATTTTATTTACTGCAGAAAAATGTCAATCTCTTGTTGCATCGTGTTAAAAGTTATGTTTCTCGTCACTAATAAAAATATATTACCCACAATGAAGATTGTGAAAAAATAAGTTGGCAGGAGAAATTATAATAAAGTGTAGTTCACATATAATTTAATTACTAGAATGTTCTAGTAACTGTTGTGAAATACTTTGGAACAGAATACAAATACTTGATACATACTTTTACTTTATAGCACCTTGCTATTAAGGCAATATTGTTTTTGTTATTGAGGAAATGGGCGTATAGGCTAGATGGTGATAAGAAAGTGCAGTCTACATATTTATGAAAAAACTTCTTCATATCAATTCAAACTGTGTTGCCGTTATTTGTGAATTTTAACCTGGAACATGTCGTATTTTAATAACAGCTTTACTGTTTTAACAAAGAAAGTCTACTTTTGCGTTCAGTACCCGGCTGGGAGTTGACAGAATAGTATGTTTTTGATAAGTAACTTATGTCATTAATGCTATAAAAATAACTTTTCGTATATTAAACAACGCAACAAAGTATCCGCGCTTGCTTTGGGCCAAGAAGTCGACAAAGGTTATCGGCGGGCTATAAAAATCGAACAACACAACCACTTAATGATGCCATTTACACAAAAATTTCACCAATAACCGCAAGTAATGAATCGATATTCATTGCATAAAACCGATTGCCAACGAGAAACCTGTTCCTACCGACCTTTGTCTTTTATTCACCGCTGAATAACATAATGAATGAATAAAAATTCATTTTCAATATCCCAAGGAGGTCGAAAGAACGGTTAATTAAAGTATAATAGACGTGTACTTGTATTAAGTTACGCTCAAATCACTGAAGGACTACCATTAAAAGTTAGCTTAGGCAACTGCCGATGTTTTTTTTAATATGACAGCCTTGTAACACGCGTAACTGTTATGCGTTTACAAAATTCGCTTATCTAAATTACAAGCTTTGCATATTAATTGATATTTGACCGAATTTTTAATTGTCCTGTATTTACTTGGTGAAGGAGTCGGTATTTAAAGGGAATAGATGCTGTAATAAAAAATATGACGCCTTAGGAATGTAAAATGAAATCCCATTTAAGAATTTTTCAAAAACACAAATAAAAATTAAGATTCTCTTAGATTGTCATTCGATTCTTCAGTCCATTTACATTTTCGATATTAAAACGGATTAAGTTACCGACGTTGTGAGTTCGTGTTTTGAACATTTGGACGTCAAAAAGTATGAGGACGACATTACGAATGTACAAATTATTGCAATTTACTGGCTGTCTGACATTTTAAGTGGTAATATTAGTGATTATACCAGCTGAGGTCAAACATATGATAATGAGCCAAGGAAAGCGATTACACATGCCCTATTCTGGAAAGAAATAATACGTGCTTTTTGTATTCCTTTTTGATACTTTGCAGAAAACTCTCGAGTTGTTTATCCATTGTTACGATGTTTTTATTATAAATATCTTTTCATTGTATGTCCATTCTAAACCGTCTATTTTTCGCCAAATATTATATGTACTTATAAAGTATTAATTTCATTATGCAATGACGTAAGCAAATCTTTTATATAAATTAAATTCACAGCATTATATGCTCTTGGTCTACTAAAAAACTGTTGCTAAGCCCAAATCACGCGTTCTAACTTACACCCCACTTTTACAAGCGGACGGCGATGCGTTTATTTCTGCAACTGACCTAAATACAGCACATGGCCGCCGGCGTAACGCACATTGTATGCATGTGTGTGTACTGCGATAGTGTGTTACAGGTTGTATTATTATTGTACGGTCGGCAGATCAATTGTTTTTAAATTTTAATTAATGATGAAGCACAAAATCGATCAATTAAATTTTTACGATTTTGCTTAGAAAGAAAGCAGCATTTTATCATAAATGATAAATTGGAAGACAAATTAATAATGAAAGTAATAATGACGAAGCAATGCAATTCGCCGTGCAATCTAAATCAGTCTACAGTAACCAATATGATGAATTGTGTTTGTTTACTTAAAATTATTTCATAACCAATATTTTTCTTACAGGATATGACATTAATTTTTGTGATAATTATTTTTACGATAAATATGTTGTTAATGTAATTTGGGTACTCATTGCGTAGGTATATAAAAATAAATTTAGTAACGTCTTAATAACAGCAAGTATATGACAAATGTCACATCAATTATGACATATTTTATTATAGACTTTTTTAATCTGTCGCATCGTGTGTGGACGCTACAGCCAATGACAAGCGATATTGAATTGTGGCGAGCTGTTCGCGTGTGCGTGTCATTCTTTCACACATTTTTGATCACTACATTTTTATTTGCGCTCTAGTGTGGGTAGCGTGTACCATACTGTGCATGTGTGCGCGCACTAATTGCGATAGCTACTTCATTTAAATTTCGAATGTCAGCCGCTCGGTTGCGAAAACCGTGTAAGTAAGAATTTTAAACGACTCACTCTTCCTTGTTTAATTTTGACGATCGTTTTTTTCTGTTAGACAAGAACTGCCGACAGAATTATAATTATAATAATATGTGCTTTTCGAAACAATGTAAGCATATATTAGAAATGTAATGAATTTTTTTTAGTATATAATAATTGTAAGCCTCGCGGAGATGAATAATTTGAATATGAAATTGGTGCCTAATAGTTTTTTTAGAATCTGTTACTAGTGCACTTTTTATCTTTCACATTACCCATTATGCTTAAAAAAGTTATGGTTATACGTAGTTAGGTGTTATACTTGCAGCTATCACGTTTATAAGATAAAATTATAAATAATAATATACCATTGTCTCGTTATTCGAAAACAGAAAAGACCTTGATAAAATCATTTGGGTTGTTTAAGACACCTTGGAGATGAAGGAAGTTTATTTTATAAAGATCTATGTCCAGCAGCGGACATGGGATAGTTAAAATGAGGACGATATTTATAAAAATATACGCAATTTAAACGCAAATTCTAAGGAACGCGAACTGTAACAATTACATAGATATATAACAGGTAGCGTTGTGTCAGTTCACATATGTTTTCACCACAGCTAACATCCTAACACTGAAGCGGGAATGTAATCGTACTCGCTCGAGGTTTACGATGTACGCAGGACGTAAACATGGCGGTAATTACTAAGTGTCTAGATCACTATCTCCGTATATGCGTTCCTAAGATATTATTGGATTTTTCCAACTTGAAATTTTCAGTAATAGCACGCTGTCTCAATTTGTGCCTGATGTATAGCACTATGTCCACCCCCAAATACATGTTGGAACGTATAACATAGCTGGTGATTTGTGACAGTGTACTATACACACCTCTGCCTACCCTTTCGGGAAGCACAAGAGTGATTTTATATTACGATACGTTACCTTCGGCTTGGGTTACTGTGTGCTGCATACCACTTTTTACCTATTTACAGGTTTATTTCAGCCATACATATATTTCAGCCATTTATACGCTTATTATTGTTTCTCGAGGCTAATTCTGTCGCCTTAAAACCAAAAATGTCATAGAAATTATTAAGATTCATACATAAATTCTTATATTTTATTCCACTACGTCACTTATATTCTTATACGTAACTTGTTTCGTAGTTGTCCTAATCTCATACGCGGTAGAGCCAGCCAGTGTTACTGACAGTTCGGTACGTATGAAAATGACGTTTAAAAATTAAATAAAACGAATGTAGATGGAAACTTCAATTGTGTAAAACTATTAATTAATTTTTATTATTGCGTTCGTATACAGCTGCAAGACGTAATAACGATACATTATTAACAAAACAGAAAGTTGTCGCCGTGTCATATTATTAATATGCTCACTTGGTTATCGGTAGGAAAATTAGTCTTAATTGATTAATAAAGAACAAGTTGCTGGCTAAATATATATTAATTGGAATATGCAACTTCTAGAACAATTAGTTTACAGATAGATATACAAATGAATATGTTTGCTAAAATACACATTTATGTGAAGCGTTGTTACTTATGAATAGTTGGGACTGTGTTATTCCTATATTTTTACAATTATTAAACAAATTAATTTAAAAATGGCTTTCTGCTACCGTGAGAGATAAGGATTATTATAGGTATATGGCGCTTGCATTTAGATACTCCAAAACTCATTTTCATCTTATGATGTTCTAAAAGCTTATTTAAAATTTTGAAACTGTTTGCAAACACTGTATCGAATATAACAAGTATTTGTTGTCAACGGACTTCTTTCAACTCCTTTGGAGTCTTTTTATACCACAGTTGTATTATTAGTATAATAATTTAATCTGTCTTGAAATTCGAAGCTACGTAGTTCTATGCTAAGTATGTATTAAAGTACGCACAAAAAATATTATGTTTAAAGTGAAACAATTTGTTCAAATGTATCAATGTATTTAATAAAGTGCGCAAAAAAATAAAAAATAAAAATGTCCTTATTACACTTTGCTATCAGGCGAACACGATAAACGACCCGTGCAACCGGACATTACGCCCTCATTTTTATTTGGCAGATAGACAAAAACACCCTTTTTCTTTATATAACACGCACACACACTCAAATTATGTATGCGAAAGTATGTACGGTGGGCAACGTAATGTGCCCATCTGTTCAAATTATCCACGCAATTTTACGCTCTCGACGATGAGGTTAAAGCATATAATCGTCTACATTTCGAAGCCAATACATACACAATTTTTTGGACCACCGTAAATAGGCTGGACAGTACATAGACGCGCTGCGTTCAATAATTAGCGAATGTTTTTTAAACAGAATTCGAAATTTGAAATGAAGTTTTATTCAGCTCGATTGCGATTTTTCAATTCGTAATTCGAATGAGGATGCATTTTTTTTTCAATTTGCATTCGGAATGGCGGCGACGTTCGCTATTTAAAATGGATTAATGCTTTTGTTGTCAATAATGCATTGGGCTTTGTGATATAAATCCAAATAAATCATGGCATTGAAGTGAATTTTTAGCCCATACAGCATTTTAAAAGTGTTTTATTCTCACCGAAAAGTTCTTATACAGTGAAGTATATTATAAGTGGCCAGTCCCGTCTGAAGCTTAGGCAGAGTAAGCATCGCTTTAAGCTGAGATCTGAGATATGTAACAAAACTTAGAACTTGCGTTCTTGAACATCAGTTGAACGGGTCTCTTATCCCTTGAGAAGTATTTTCGAAAGTGCCATTGTAACGTGAGCTCCTGCGTCCCTCTGTTTCTTATAAAATTATACGATCGGTAAGGTTTTGTATGGTGTTTCAGGGCTCTATGTACTTGGCTGGTTGTTTCATAAAAAGAGTCGAGGGTCCTTAAGGACTTGTTGAGCTAGACGCGAAGGGCAGAGGGTCGAAGAACAGGATTGCACAGCTTAACATAGACGTTTGTGAATTTTATAGCTTTCAATATCATTACACTGCCAAATTTTTTGCACTATGGCATTCTTTTGTTTATGTTACATTGGAAAAAAGATCATATTTAATAATAAACAAGCAAACGAGCTGTTCTATCTGTGCCTTTAATACGTAGAATGATAAATAACACCTAATAGTATTTGTTTAGGTTTGCGATACGTAAGCATATAATAATTTATTTATTCTGTGTTTAAAATAATAGACCTCAACAGTCGTTAAATATTAGCACAGCGAATATAAAACCGAACGAATGCGGCCGCAGATAATAAATATTATAACTGTACGCTAATGTCGAACACATAACTACAATAAATACTCATAGATATGTGGGTAGGTTCATTATTAGAATAATTAGTGTGTGCGTGGAATGTCTATTGCTTTAATTATAGGGTGATTGGACACGTATGATTAGACTAAGTGTTAATGAAAAATGTTCTCTATTTAATATTACCAAGATTGTCTATGTAGACTTCCGTGAAAGCTACGCAAGTTCTTTCGTCGCCACGTTTACTATATGCATACTCTGTACGTGTTTACCTAAAATTCCATAAAAAGGGAAATATGCTTCGACGCGCTCTCACAACACGGCTTAGAGAGTAGGAATTTTTAAGTATATTTCTTTGAGAACAGAAAAAAAGAAGACGTAAATACTTACATAGCCGAGACAGAGCCGTAATCCAACATCTTTCATGTACTTCAAGGAAAAAGGGGAAGAAATCCAAAAGAAAGGTTTAGAAAAAGGCTTAGAAATAGGGGACGCTAATGGGGTAGGCATTGCAAGACACTTTTGTTTTGCATTAGACGTACAAAACGACATTCAAAAATGGAATGAAACGGACAAAGGTGGAGACGGAGTTATTAGACGGAGAAAAAAGGAAAGCTTTTCGAAAATATAACCACTCCTGTGCGTGGGGTACAGTGACGGATGACCGGATAAAACTGTGCTTAGTTATTTTTATTTATTTATAATCAATATGCATATAGTACATTGACATTCTTTATAATAAAAAGTTTGAAATTTGACATTTAATTTTTTTATTTGTTTACTGTTAATTAACTCTTTTCAAAATGTATTTTGATTATTTTAAATCATCAAATATTATATGTTGACGATTCTACTTCGTAGCATTCTTATTACGAGTGGAGTACGGGTTTATTTTGTTATTGGCTATTGACGTGCCTCTAGGTTCAGTGATTAGTGGTCTGACCGTTACGCCTTAGGTTATGTGTTCAATTTCCACTTAAGCTGAATATTTATGTGATTAGGGCGAGTGTTTGTTCCGTGTTCCGTCATGCGCGATAAGACAGCTGGTTTTACACTATATTGCGCTCCATTGTACCATTTAGTGAAGATTCTGCTTGTCTGTTTGTGTTGTTCAGTTTTGTTTTTTATTTTTTTATTACTTAATATGGCATTTATTCAGAAGGATACGGAATAGAACAAAAGCTAGACTACATACACCTAGTTCAATTTATCTTACTTTTAAAATACTCTAAATTCATCCTCCAAAGTTTATTAGGTACTTAAACTTTCAATAAAATGTTTAACACACAATATGCTTTGTAACGGTTAAACTCAAATTAACTGTTTCAGAACACTCAGACACTTAACCATACCACTGAAACCATGACACCCCAATCAACCCCTTAACACACATTCCACCCTAACCGTAATCCGAAATTAATGTGAAACTTTAATGAAATACGTTACCTCGACCCAAACACTTGCTGCCCGCCATTACCAAGATTGCGTGATCCGGCCGTCTACGCCTCGTCTAGTCGGCTAGCCACACGTCCAACCTATCCAGACCTATGCAAACTTATTCAATCCCCCTTCCGTCGCCTATTTAGTTCAACATTACAGATGCAGGGGAGCTCATCGCAAACTGGACGAGACAGTCGACTATCACGTGTCCAAAATACGAAGAACCCTGGAAATCTATTCACTAACCCTGCGCTAGTGGGAAACTAACGAGCGGCGGGAGGCGCGGCGGTTCTCGTGGTGTGGACGAGACGTGTAGTGTGTAGTGCTCCTGACCTAGAGACGATAGTCGACGCTCTAGGTCAAGGAAGGATAGACGCACACATCGATGCATTGTGTGTAGACTGATAGGCCACGATCGCATGCAGCAGCTGCTCCGCGGTTAGTACACGCATGTGGGTATGTGATATACGGGTGTTGCACATATATACCAATGTGTTGTGCTGTCTATGCACGCGTTATTGATCGATACATGTTTGTTAGAAACTAATGACATTTCGGCGGTTTTACAGGCAATAATTACTTCAATAATTCTACTGTGGTGTACCGCAAGTATCTAGCGAGCAATATAAGATTATACTTGTTGAGTTACGATTGCCGAAAACATAAAATTGTTTTTGGTGCTAGCTTGACTGAGCTGGTGATATACGGTCGACCAAAAACAGTTTTAAGCCCATATCGATTAGGTATCAATAAAGTCATTACATTATCAACTCTTTTGTCATTTCACTATTGAGCTTATGCTTTCTAAATGAAGAGTTAGGCCATGGTCGGCCACGCTGCTCAACTGTTGGTACGCAGATGTCATAAGATCTCTGTGGCATGTTTTAACAATGTCTTCCCACGCCGTTATAGTAAATGGCAGTTAATTGAATGATAGTAACAAATAAGTATTTTGTCATTGAAATAAACAACAAAAAGAACTTAAAATGCCTTCTGAAATAATAATAGTAATAATTTATTGTTACGAGAGTTTGTAATAAAATTTTATGATACGCACTTCCTATACTAGGATCATCCGTGTTGTGGGATAGCGACATCATCATTGGTGATTCACTTTAAAAAAACGATGAAGAGACAAACATAGTACCTACTGGAAACTTCTGGTAATTTTAACAGGCATACGATCTGAATTAAATATAAAGTTATTATTTTAATATATATAATAATTATTCTTTTATTAGTATCTAATAATGCAATTTATTCTTACTTAATATTAGTAGTAATGCAATCTAGTTCATATATGATCAAGGCGACAGAGTTTTTATGTAACTATTAAATGCCCTAGGTATTTATTGGCGACAACAAACAATTATTGATATATGTAGTCCGGGTTCTCAGGTTAGATAAGCTGGATTGCTATGATACAAAACAATTAGTTAAAGTACGTTATATCCTTATAAGCCGTTTAACTAGTCCTTTAAAGTAAGTCTTTTAAGGTAGGCCGTATTTACGTCATCTATTCTATGTATAACACGTAACGTAAGATTACACTTGTAATACCCGAAGAGGTAGGCAGAGGAGTGTAGTTTTACCAATTATATGCTCCTATAATATCAATAAATAGAAATTTATTCGTACCTATATATTATTTATCAGATGTAGTTCCTCGAGAAGTCAGTTGGTGAGGGTTGGATGAGAACAGCACGGGACCGAAGATTGTGGAGAAGGGGAGTGGTGTCTGCCGTGGAATGATACAGGCTGGTGCGATGACGATGATATAATTTATTTTTGTCGCGGTAAAAGAAATAAAAGCTATTGTTAATTGTGTAGTGATTTAATTAAAATAGAAAAATAGGCCTGGTTTAAAATTGTGGCCAAATAAGTAAAATAATGTCGCAAGGAAGCTAAGAAGCACTTTTGCTTGCGGTGCATCCATAACATGTATTTTTAGTATCGCAGTGAAAAAATTTCGTATCAGCTACTGTTTTCTTTGACTTTCTTTGCAAAAATATTACAACTCTATGTATCTTATGCCATTATTTCTATTTCAATTGAGCTTGAACTCTTCTTCTCCTTTCACTAAGCTGATCGTCATTCTGCTTAGAATTACAACACCACTACTAAAAATACAAAGAGCGGAATTGTTCGAGAAAGTTCTTCGTCTTTACACATTTAATATGTATATACATACCTACAATTGTTGCAGTTGCAAACTATAAACGAAAAAAGGATAAATTTTGACGTAATTTTAAAAACATATTCGAACGTAGATATGGGACTAAAACCATACGTAGCGTCTATCTGATAGATACAGACCTCTCTGGAGATACTATTGCACTGGAAAATTAAGACTTGTCTCCCTATATTATGAAGACATAAATATCTCAATATATGCATGTTGGTACGTTCTTAAATTTTTATCCTTTCTTGTGTGCGGATGTGAGCGCGAGATTGGGCATGTGTGTGTTTACGATGCGCGTACATACATACGTGTTGTGTTCGTGCGCGTGTGTGTAGCGTTCAGTGGTATAAACAAAAACCTACCTCAAGAAATAACGAGGCTATTTTAATTAGTCTCGACTTTTCTATGTATAAAATGTATTGTTTACGTACCTACAACCATATGACAAAAATGTATACTAAGATGTAAAATTTACAATTTGCGAAATTTGAAAAATTTATAGCCACATTATACAGGATGTAGAATCATATTAAAGGTTATTATCTTATTATATATCACCGACGGCATACGATTCGGTCAGTGTGCACGCAAACATGCAACATAGAGAACACACATAGATATAAATAGTAGCACAAGTCAAGGGATGGAGTGCATCGGGGTGAACGACCGCCGAAACGCCCGAGCGGCAAGGTCACACACACTAACACATTGCGCGGCCGTGAAATTAGAAATACTAGTGCGTACGTGCCACGTCGATAGATTGCCGCGTCTATCGATAGTCGGCATTTCATTTATCGATATTTCGTATCATTGTTATCGTATCGTCGTATTCGTATCGTCGCTTATGATTTTTTTTATTGGATGTAGACGCGACCTCTGAAATATTAGCTTAAGTTTTGAAGTTATTTGTGTGTGTCTTTTGTAATAAGATGTTTTACATAAACTTTTGTAATAAAATGTTTTAAAATGTTTAACAGTCAAATATGCATAGGTATTAAGCTTTTTAAAATAGTTCTGGCTTAGTATTTGATCTATACGCGGTTTTATACTGGCATTTGGTTTTTAAAAATCTCTATATTGATTGAAATGAATGATATGAAATGAAAGCTTATAACGCCTAAATACATCGAAAAATGCTTAGAAACGACGTTAAGGCGGACTGTTTGCTTATTATTTTATTAAATAATATGATTAATCATTATCAGCCTACTTCTGTCGACTGCTTGACATAGGCCTCTCCAATATATGTAATATGATTATTACATAATAACCAAAATAAAACACTAAATTTTTTCATGTTTTTTGCAAATACTTTTTGTAGGTATAGTTAATAAGACATATAGTAGGTTTTAAGCGAAAGCAAAACAGTTTAAAATACAATACAGTACATAAACTAAACGGAATACCTATGTATTTATAGCAACAGGATATTAGCCGCAATATAACAATATCGCTAACTCATTATGCTCGGACTGAAGTATGAGTTTATTAACAATTTAAATGTTTACTACTTTTGAATAAAGCATTGGGGTGGAGCGTTGAACTCTTAAATTATACAAGGGCTATGTTAATACCGAAATTTGTTTACTTCGAATAGTGTTCGTCCAATCCGGCGTTGCTGAATTAGCGGCGCACGGCGGGTGCATGCTAATGCATGCACACGGTAGAATTTTTAAATACAAACTGCACGAAGTAACGTTTCCTGGCCACACTATGTTACACATGCTAATTTCGGCTTTACGATGATGTTTAACACGATAAGCCTCATAACGTGAGTCGGCTGACGATTTGATATTTAATGTTGGACCCTACACTTCAATGTCCGACACGTAAAACGAAAATCGCCAAGAGGAAGTCGTCTCGACTGCAAGTTTTATTGCATGCACGCATCTAAGCATGCCAATTTTATCATGCATGGATTTTTAACGATTCGCTAATAAGATTTTGTAAAATATTCTTGTTTATTTTAATATGTTACATAGAGTGCATAAAAGTAAAGGGCGTAACGAAAGGTTGTTTTTTTATATTTTATTTATTCTACTATAAATTTCGTAAACAACATAATTAATTACGTTGCTGGAAACACAAAAACACGTCGCAATGTTAGGTTCGCTAAATAATGTTCTCGCCATTATAATTGCAGTCAATAACATTATATCGTTTGTTCCAAGGCTAACTTGATTTAATTTTAGCTTAACATGCAGTCCATGCATGTCACATTCTCATTTAAAGTATTTTACTGCTAATAAATTGAATAGCTACTATCGCACACATAATTTATTCATACGTTCCGCATATTATTCTATATATCTTTATTATATTATGTCAGTATATATTACTTTTGTACTACAAATGAATGGCTTGCTTGTGTGTTTGTAAATGAATATAACTATTGAAATAGGAGTTCTAGATTTGATTCGCATCCAAAAAAAATCTAATTAGCAGGAATAGTTGTTCTTTGTTTAGGTATAAAAGTGTCGATTTTCACATATTTATGTTTTATATTTATATCTATTAGCTCTTTGGTTATCATAGAATAGGCTCTGATTATTATATATCAGATGGCTGTGTGCTAATTTGTGAAAAATTTCGCGTAACTAAACATATTCTCTTTAGCATGGTTCTGTTAATATTTCAAATAAATTTCCATCGTTATTAAGGACATATACAAATATCGAATACAAAAACGAGTTTACGATTGCCGACCGTCTAAATATTATTGATACAGGAAACTCTAACCGGTTGTTATCGATAAACCGCGTCACAACACTCAGGGACTTATACTGCACTAGAGTTGGCGATAAATTATATGTTGTTTATCACGACGTCATGTATATATCGATATTAGCAGTTCAAGTAAAGAATTTGTTTGAAAAATATTGTCTCTATTAATTGAAACTTTTCTTCGTTTTGGATCATAAATATTATTATATTATAAAATTCAAAAATTCAAAAGTCATTTATTCAAAATTGCTTCAATAGAACACTTTTTGCACGTCAAAATGAAACTACCACCGCTTCGGAAGATACCTCGCTATGGAGAAGAAGCGG
>DWME01000326.1:0-36365 GCA_018244795.1 Parelbella ahira ahira | reverse complement strand
CGCGCCAT
Source organism: Parelbella ahira ahira (assembly GCA_018244795.1). Lineage (NCBI taxonomy): Eukaryota > Metazoa > Arthropoda > Insecta > Lepidoptera > Hesperiidae > Parelbella > Parelbella ahira. Next base: position 36,357 of record DWME01000326.1, on the reverse strand, counting down.
GGATTTGAACCCAGGACCCCCGGAATGAGAGGCTGAATTCTTAACCACTAGGCTACCACTGCTTACAGCAGCAAAGCAAAGCAAAAAACAAAAAAGCATTCGGTTAATTTTATAATACTCCTAGGTTTATGAAAACATCTAATGCACGTGATTAACAATACTTACGTTACTGTCCGTACTGTAGGTGTTGTAGGGGAAATCAGATGACTGGAGGGGAAGAACTTTCTTCGCAAGTGTCAAGTTGATTTCTGCGCGTTGTAATTTTTTTTAGTAAGTTGCATTAGGATACATTATTATTATTAGTAATGTATTGTTATCTATTCCAGGTACAATGCAACCCGACTGATGCTACACTCGTAGTTATTACCGGTGCATACACATTTCGTATTATGAATGTGTCCGAAACGGTGTGGCGACAATGGGGTTGGTGCAAAGCGGAAAACGTAAGTACGTCGTTGTGTTTAAACACAATCCAACAGCATTTCGAAGTCGACTATTCGACTTACATCTGTCCTAATAGGTGCCGCTCCACCGGCATCTGGACTTTTAGAATCCAGCTGTCTGTTTCAAGTTATCAGAACATTTGGTAGGCGACCTACACTTATTCCAATGCGTAAATGTTTATTGATTTTGTACCTGATTACATATTTTATTAATGTCATTTAAAAATAGCATTTCGAAAACATAAGACTGTGAAGTAACTCAACAGTATTTCTTTTGCAAAACGACGCATGTGCATAATGTTCCAACGCGTTTTAAATTTGATTGTAAATTAATTATTTGACACTACATAAATGACTAATTTTGTAAACTTACTTATAATAATAATACTCTTGCGTAATATCATAAAATACGTTTTATTAATTAACAGATGTACCATTCTGTATATTGTAATTTATGGTATGTTATGTTTATAAATTAAACTGATTGTTTGAGTTGGTGCCTAGTCAAGTGGATAATAGGCGTAGTTTTGGCGTTCCTCGAGATAATGGCGTTGTCTCCTCGTCAGATCAACATAACCAGCTGCATGTGGTTGACATCGGATCGCATCATGTTCGGCACAGACAACGGCATTATTATGATGGTGGAAAACGGCGAGCTGCGGCAGAACTGCATTTTTAAGGCCACCGAGGTCATAGAAATGTCGCTTAAGAAAGTTGAAGTTGAGTGAGTAACTTTATTATTGTTATTGTATCGTTCCGCCATGTCACTTACAGGTTAGGCAGAGAGTAAGTAACTGTTTGTGTGGATTACGGTTTGATCTAACATTGGATAGATTTTATCGTTTCATGTACAAGATAATCTTACGTATAACAAACCTGACCTCAATATCTCTCCTCTATTTCATATTAGAGACACCTGCACTTTCGAAACTATGTAGAAATAAGTAAGTACTACTGCATAATTGAATACATTATACAAATGCGATTATTTATATATATGTATGTGCGTTTACCTTCGATCTTTTTGTGGCTTCCACGCAGCACTGCGAAACCTCTGATTTAACTCTAACTTGCTAGAATATAAACCATTGCAAATTTTGCAATGTATTTTAAGTAACAGTTAATAATATATTTATTTTCTCAAAAACCTTTGTGAAGATTGTTTGCTAATGCGATTTATTACTGAGAATTACTTAGAGTTACACGTTCCTTTGTTGACTTTTAGAGCTGAAGAAGGTGACAAGGGTGACAAGGGCAGTGTCTCCAGCAAGCAAGACACATTCAGCGAGCAAGTCACGATCGATTCCGAGAGTCAGCCAGTCACTTGCTTCGTTAATTTTCCCAAAGGTTACAACTTTATTGATATAGACAGATTATAGAACACGTAATGAATTATAATTGCACATAAAAATATTCTTGTCTTAACGAATTCCAACACAGGATTTGCGTACGCGTGTGGACCCGGCTATGTGCACATGTTTGAAAAAGAAAGCCCTCATCACTGGAGGAAAAGGAACTTGTTTCGTATTTCGAAAAAATCGTACAAGTGAGCTTCTTTTTAATCTTTTATCATATTTTATTTTATACTTAGATAACTCAGATAGGACCATCTAATTTGAAACGAGGTAGAGTCACCGTTATGGTAATCCAAGACAGCTGTAAATAAATGTGGAAATTTGTTTATATGTACTTATGTATATGGATAACTTTACATAAAAACCCAAAACCAATCCGCGTGTTCGTCACATATGTTGGCCGGTCATACTGTCCCGAGTCTTTTGCGGTGGTCAAGCAGGGCTTTATTCAAAAGCTTTGTAATTGTTGCACGTGCTTTCTAACCGTTCTTTTTGCTTACTAGGCATACGAGAGAACACCCAATGTGGTCACCGTTGGACACGATTCAGCACATCACCATAGACCCTAATCAGGAGACTTTACTCATCACCACATTTAGGAAGCAACTCTATACCGTCAAGCTGTTTGGCCAGCATATGTTGCAGGTAATGTTACTGCTGATATCATTTGACGTAGAATTCTGTAGTAAGTCATTCAATTTACCTTATAGAATATTTCTGTTTTCACATATGTAGGTACCTATATTTTATGTTTGTGTCTGCAGAATCCCGAAATATCATTTGTAGAGCTCGGCCCAGCGATGCACTACGGGCGCATAAACTCATTGTCAATGTGTGCGTGGAAACCAATATTCATGACTTCCGGAGAACAGGACAAAAGTATCAGGATTTGGAATTATATGACGGACGATGTCGAGATGATCAAACTCTACCAAGAAGAAATTCATTGCGTCTCGTTGCACCCTACTGGTAGCCTATTTGAATTTCTATGTTCAATCTATGTACATGACTGGTCACAAAAGACAAGGCCATTGGATCCCAAACTAGGCAAAGCCTGCTCTGTAGTAACTAGACGGCATCTAAACATACATGTTTAGATGTTTAGACAATATTACAATGAACACTCATGTCCGTCATATAAATGTTTTTCGTGGGTGTGACTTTAACTTGTGACCTTCAGTCAGGGTCACTGACCACTACACTAAGGACGTCATTTAATATACTTATTAAATATTACGATTTGTGAAGTAATATGTGTAATGGACATATTGCGTTACGTTATGGATTCCAAATTCGTTTAAATGCTTATAGTCAATAAATTACATATTTTTCGTAATATTCATTCGAGATTTTCAAACATTGTTACAGGGCTTTTCGCCATAGTAGGATTTTCAGATAAATTACGATTTATGGTGGTTTTGATCGATGATTATGAAGTGATGCGCGAGTTTCCTATACGCAATTGCAAGCAGGCTAAGTTCAGCACGAACGGACATCTTTTCGCTGCTGTCAACGGTCAAGTGATTCAAGTATTCTCATCGGTGTCATTCCAGAATGTTTTCAATTTGAAAGGGCATAATGGAAAGGTCGTTACATTTAATATTTTGTTATTACATCAGCTTTTATTACGGACAATAAATGTAAGACTTGGGAAGATATACGTAAGACTTAAGACAGATATGTTTACACAATAGAGTAAACCTATATAGTACGTGTATATCTATTTTTCTTTTAATGCGTCCATTACACGCTTGATCGTTGCTGCTCATTCATTGAACCAATAAGCGAATGCTCACTTCCATCATTGCAGGTCACGTGTTTAGCGTGGTCGGCTAATGATTTAACCTTAGTGTCGTGTGGCACTGAAGGCGCCGTGTATGAGTGGAGTATGTCAACAGGACAAAGAATCGGCGAAGTAATATTGAAAACCAACCAGTTCAGAGCTTGTGCTGTCAATAGGTAAGTCGAGTTCTTTATTTATTTTGGTATTATTTTTTGTTATTCATTGCAGTGTTTTTACTGATTAAGTACATTTTATAGTACAGGCAAAACAACTTATGGCGTCGGTACAGATGGTGAAATTAAAGAAATAGGCGCAAACACCGTAAGAAGGAACTTGGGTTTGATCGGATGCGAGCTTGATACTATAATTTTATCTCGATCAGATATGATGTTATTTATAACAGGCGGTGAAGGAGGAGTAACTGCTGTTCAACTTCCTCTCCTGGACAAGTCTATTTTCAACGAGTTCCATATGCATAATTCGAAGGTAACAGGCATAGCTCTAGCTTACGACGATCAAACTCTAGTGTCGGTAGCAGAAGATGCGTCGATTTGCGTCTGGAGATTAACAAACGCGGAAGGAAGAGCTATTGCGTTAGATAAAGATTTCTCGTACTCGAAAGAAATTTTGATAAGTAAGAAAGATTTGCAAGAGAAAATCAATAACATAAACGTAAGTAAAATTAATAACACACTCTAAGTACACGGTAAAGAAATGACTTTTTTGTGTTGTATATGTTAGTTATGAACCTGGTTACAGCTACTTAGTACCAGAATGAGTGAATTAGAGACGGAGCATACCTATCAATTGCGTCAAGCTGAGGCGACACAAGCTGAAAAACTAAAAGAAGTGCATGAAGGATATTGTGCAGCAATCGAAGAACTTAAGGAGAAAAATGAGGTAGGTATGACGAAATCAGTCATGATTCAAACTGGTTAATGAGTAGCTCAATAATACCAAAGTTGTTATAGGTTGACTGCTTCGTTGGTCGAATGGTTATCAGCGCCACTGCCGATCGGGAGGTCCTGAGCTCAAATCTGGGGCTGGGGGCTATTAGATTTTTAAATTTAGGATTTCTGGTAGTGACTCGACGTTTGGAATTGTGCCCGGTGTATGGCAATAGGCTCACCACCTATTCCATGGGACTTAAACGTAACTAGTCAAACGTGGGTGTGTATTACACTCCTCTGACTACCCTTTCGGGGATTACAGGCGTGATGTAACATCACGTTTTTTTTATTATAGAAAAAATTACTAGTAATAAATAAGTGACAAACTTTCTTACATAATTCACGGTTTTAACATTTTCTCTCTTCGACAGCAAATGGAAAATGAGCATACTCATGAAATTGGTATGATACAACAAGATATAGCAAAATTGCGCTCTGGACATGAGAAAACTTTGCAAGCTTTAGAAGCCGATTTTAACGTTCGCCTTATTAGCGAATATGACAGATATCAGGTAAATATTAACGGAACACAAAACATTTCAAGTAACTATATTACTGAATAACTATAATATTGAAAAACTATAATACTAAATGACTATGATAGTATTTCTCGATTAATTAAAAGAAATTAATTTCAGAGCCTCGAAGATAAAACTGCGAGAATGCGGAAAGATTACGAGCAACGTTTAGAAGACCTATCTGAGAGTAAGCGACAAGCGCTCAGAGAATTGAATAGCACTTTTGAAGCAAGATTGGAGGAGAAAGATCTTTTATTGCAAGAAGTAATGTACAGTTAACAATCACAATAGTCGTAGATTTTAACAATGCATTCAGTCAGAACTGTTGTTGTTAACAGCTGCAAGAACAAGCGGACATGGAAAAAAGAGAACATGAAACAATAAAAGCTTCAATAGAAGAAGATGCCGATCGCGAAATAATAGAAATCAGGACTGCATATGAAGTGCAACTTAAAGAAGAAAAAGATGCTAATGTGAGACTAAAGGGAGAGACGGGCCTTATGAAAAAGAAGCTGATCAGCGCGAATAAAGAAATTGATGAATTTAAGCACCAAGTTCACCAATTAAAAGGTACCTATAGGTTATATAATTTTAACTTCACCATAATTGTGAGGAACGGATTATGTAGACAAATAGGCTAATTTGTCGATCAATATTTTAGCTGAACACAAACAATTTCAAAAGGTTATTTCTACGTTAGAAAGAGACGTTGCGGATTTAAAAAAGGAAATAACTGAAAGGGATGGCACGATTCAAGATAAAGAAAAGAGAATATATGAGTTGAAGAGAAAGAAACAAGAATTGGAAAAATACAAATTTGTGTTGAATTTTAAAATTACAGAATTGAAAAATCAGGTAAGTTTCAAATACTTAGTTCTGGGTAGTCTAGAAGTGAATATTTAAATATGTAATATTAATTATAAATACGTTATAATTGTATCGCATTCATAAACTGGATGCAACGGTTTAATGTATAGATTGAGCCCAAAGAGCGAGTCATACACGAGTTAAAAATTCAAATTGAGGACATGGAAAATGAGGAACTGAAACTACTCAATGTCAAACATGATCTCGGTATGAATAAGTTGTACCATCCGTGATCTTAACGTCAAGTAGTATTGTACATTTGGATATAAAAAGTTACAGCTGTTGATATAGATAACATATTATTGCTTTCTGACAAACAGATAGAGCCCTTAGAACGTGACATTAAAGAAAAAAAGTTGCGTACTCTCGAACTAGAAGAGTCTCTTGAAACGCTTCTTAAACAAAAAGATTTTCGCGGTAATCAACTGTGTTACATTTTGAACTGTTCTATCAGTTGTAATTTTTTTTATCAAGCCACTTTTGTAGAGAGCACATTCTGCAGTATCAGTCTTATGCTAGTTCATAATTCTTATTTTTATTCATTTTCAATGTTTTATGAGTTAATTGCTTCGAACTATTCATAGATATTTGGTTAAAATCTAATACATATAAATTTACAATTGATTTAGTATTAGATATTTAGCAATATTTCAGTTTTTCCGATTTGCTTAAATTAAATGTAGCTATAAGCTTTTATATCATAGCAGCTTGTAAAACAGTATTTTGCATAAAAAATTGCAGTCACCTAAAAATATAAAGCATTCCGTTGCATTTTAAGCATTTATATGTATGCATGTAGGTATAATGATATTTTGTAATATGACAATAAATCTTATTTTTATATAACAAATTACAGAACTTAAAATCAATCAATTGAACGAGAAATTGTCTTCCGCTAAAAAGGATTTCTTGACGGAATCTAATCGTAATCTGATGATGAAAAATACTTTGAAGAAGATAAAAATTGATTTGCACAACATGACCGCGAACTTTCAAGATCCAACGAAATTGAAACTGAGCGTAAAGGTAAATCTTACTAGTCCACTAGAGACTTATTTTTTCAAAGAAAACCACATACGAGACCAAGACTCTCTTATTTTATCAAATAGGTTAGATAATGACTTTTAGAATTCAGTCAGAGACTGGTATGCACGTGCGCAGAGAACGATAAATGTAATAGAAACATAATTATTAGCTTTGTGTGGATAGTAATACCTATTACTGATGTAATTAGGAATTCGGTGCTCTTTACTTACCACGTAAAGGACTGAATTGTTTAACAATAATAATAAAAAGTAGAAAACTGCAGTTGTTTTTTACTAAACGTTTAAAATATTTGCAGGCTTTATTTCAAAAATACGTCGAGGATATAGACTTCGTACGCAGTCGAATTGCCGAGGACGAGGCGATTCGAGAGTTCAATCGTCAACGCGACCACCTTGAAAAGCAGGTCGCTGGTCTGAAGCAGCAACTCGAAAAATCGCTGGGCGGTTCGAAGAGTGACATTGGGAAAATTATGGACGTATGTCAAACTTTTTAAAGTATTTTGAACCATATTTTGTCTTAGTTCCTTATCGTCATATCGTGTTATAAACAGAATACCTCACGTCGGTTACATCAGTTTTTATTATGGAATTTCAAGGTCAAGACTGATAATATAATTAATCATCATTGTATTATGTTTGCGAACAAATATGTGGTCGAAGGCTAACATTGCATACATGTGGTAAAAATAATATGCCACTGATAAATACATGTCACGGATCGTTGAGATAATGTACTAAATAAATCTTTACATGGTACATTGTAGTGTGATACATATAAATGTACATGTTATATGACAACTTTTTATTAATAACAACAAGGGAATCCTTGACTGCCTCGTTGGTAGAGCGGTTGCAAACACGATTGCTGAGCGGTCCGGCATTCGATGCTCAGGTTGGCTACTATTGGTTTTTTCTAGTTTGAAATTCACAGTAGCATCTTGGAGTCTGGATTTGAGCCCGGTGTGTGGCAATAGGCTCACCACCTCTTTGTGGGACGTAAGCGTGTAGTTTTTAAGAGCACATCTTATTTTAATTAAAAGGACACTGTTGACATCATCAGGGAACTAAGACGTTATATTTAGTTTCTTAATCATTCATTCATCATCTGTAGGAAAATTGCACACTTCTCTCTGAGATAAACAGTTTACGCACGGAGTTGAAATCCACCCGAACAAGGTGCTTCCAACTGGAGTCGATCCTGGGCCTCTCCGCGCGGTACATCCCTCCCGCTACTGCGAGAGCTAAACTCAAACATGTCACTGAGGACCGAGAGAAACTGGAAGAGGCTTTTAAACAGAAAATAGAGGTAAACACGTTAAGTGTCTTCATATTAATAGGAAGAATTTATACTTCTTAAAATACAATCATGTGAAAATTCGAAAAAAAAAGAACAGAAAAAAATATAGTATCAGCTACCAATATACCAATATATGGTATTATCGTTAGACGACAAAGTAATTTTTTAACAATTTCGATGTAAACTTAAGCTATTGGTTCTGTAATGAAAAATTACTAAATTATTTAACTTATTGACTGTCTCGTCTGTCGAGCGGTTGCAAGCGCGACTGCCGATCGGGAGGTCCTGGATTCGAATACCGGGTTGGATGCTATTGAATTTTTCTAATTTAGAATTTCTAGTAGTGACTCGGGAGTCTGGAATTGTGCCCGGTGTGTGGCAATAGACTCACCACCTATTCCATACGATAGGAGTAATGTTACGTTTTAACTTATTGACATATTTCGTTAAGTGGTGTTCTTATTCATTCATTTCATTTACATTGATTAAACATAGAAATGTAGTAAATAGAATGTAGTAGGTACGTAGAAACTATAAAATCAGCAGTATACTGATCGAAATTCTTCCCCAGGAACGTAACGAAGTAATTGTGGCGTTGAAAGAAGAAAATGATCGCCTGCTTGGAAAGGTCCGCTGCGAGGAGGAGCAGCAGACGCATTTGAAAGAAGACGACTCTATAACGAATTTTGAACAATAAAGTTCTTGAATTGTATCAGAAATAAGCATTTTAATTTCGCAGACTGTACGACACATATGTATATACCTACAAATCAAATTAATGAAATCGTTTCTACATAAATGAATGCGTTACACAGTCTTTAATAATTCAAGTGAATCGGTCACCACCGTGACCTTGCTGCACCGGCGGGAGCTCATGTAGGACTTCGTAAAGGTCCACAACTAGTCGGGCCATCCCGAAAAACACGTTATTTAAATCGGTACATATGTACACATGCGTATATACACTTACGAGACATTGAATAGTAAAATATAATAAATAATTACTGATGTTAAAAAGCCCTGTTTGTTTGTGTTTAAATATTGAAAATAGTATACATATGTAAATTATGCAGTTGTGTATATATGTATGTATATAATACACACACACACACACATATAATATCATTAAAGTATAGGTTATTGGGGTATCAGAGAAATAATATACAGATATTTTTGTATAAAAGGCTCTAATCGCTAAAAAATTAAACATATATACCCACACACAATATAACAATTAATGTAACAATTAAAACACCTATTAAATGCAACCCATAAACAAAAGTTATATGTCATATGTGATAACATTACCCACACCTTTTCAAATATCAAACAAACGGCATTTCAGCGCTATGTATTAACAAAGTGTACAGCCGCGCTTAAAATATATAACTAATGCTATTACATAAGCATACTTTCATTAACTTAAGCTTATTTATGCGATATTTTATCAACTAGGGCGATAATATAGATGGAAAGGTGAATTTTCAAGTGACATAGATGTCGGAGACGGTCATTAGTATGGACATAAAACGTATCGAAGATAGTCATTAGTACGGACGTTAAATGATTGGCGGATAGTCTCAATAATAGGGATGTTAAAAGAAACGCAGCACGATAGATGGCAGCACCATTGCAATTCGCAATGTCGATGCATGGCTAACTTCTTGCTATAACGGAGCCTAGCTGGTGAGGAGACGTTGGATGAAGAGGAACTTTTTTATCCTGCCGTCTAAGAGAGCGCATCCTCCACACTAGGAACTGTTTCGTTTCGTTTGCTCGGTGTGTTAGTGTTCTCTATAGGCAGGTTGAGCTTTCTTTAATATTCTCGATTGATGTTGGTTGATATGGTGTATTCGCTGTTTCTCTTTGTTCGATTACCCAATTACTCGTCCACACTATGTCTGACGATAGTTATTATACCGCCCATCCGACGTATACATAAATAACTTGTGATTGTACAGAAATGCGGAATTGTAATTAATTGACTTAAAAATTAAATTATTTGCATTAAGATACGAGTAATGTTCGAAATTAAATCAAATCAAATATTCCATTAAATTCACTAGGTGACAGTGAGAAATGCTTATTTTGGTATATCCAAAAGACACTACAATTCCGCTCCTATATTTAAAGAGCATTGTTCCATTAGATACATCTATTATAATATTATTTTATAGAATAAATGGAAGAATGGCTTTACGTCCCTTAGGGTAGTCGGGGAATTCCTTCTTGTAGTTGCGGTGTTTCCCGAGCGCCCACATAGACATCTGGTACAGTCCCACCACGGCAAATATACCCGCTGAAAAAACAACTGCTATTAAAGTTCATTATCTTAAAATGATTATGAAGAGAGTGATGAATGTTGAAGCACATCAGTCTGCAACAATATTTAGCACTGGATGCATTATGTCTACCACATAAAGAATCTGGGGTCACGTAACCACATCAAAACGATCATTATTAACCATTCATCAATCAGCGTTTCTTCAAACGTAACGTCAAAAAGGTTCTTGAAGGCAGTCAACACATCGGTATCCCTCTCACATTGCAAATGACTACAGGCGACTGTGACCACTTACCATCAAATGGCTCGTCTATTTACCTTGCCTTTAAATGTATATATAAAAAAATCATCATTATTCGTGCGGCTAGCCGCTGCATAAATTTCAATAGAAATTCAATGAACACTTTAAATGTTGAATAAATAATTATGATAATGTGTTTAGAGTCACGGAAAAGTTCAAATGAGACACCTCAACCAGTATCAAAATATAATTTGACCCATTAACCGCGCGTTTTATGCCAGTTGTCGTGCACCGACGGACGGGATAGATTAAAATTCGACAAATAATTAATTACCTAGTGCAAATCGAATGGAGCAATGCGATGTTTGCATTCGCTGTTGTTTGCCTCCAACTTTATCATTATTGAAACTACACATCGTAAAATAACCAGTTGAGTCACTGTATTTTTGTGAAATGTTATAATATTTGACCAGGACAGACTTGGAAACAAAGTCAATGATTTTCTCAACATTGTTGTTCAGATTTATTCTCTAATGTTTGATAAATGTATTAAAGGTCATTTAATGAATATGTAAAGTAACTAGTCTACAAATGTAGGTATTAGATCAATAAAGTTAAATTTCATAACTTCGCTTGGTTATTCGAATAACGTGCGAGTATTCGCACACTATTGAGACATTCTGGAAAATGCCGCTAGGTTGTGACGTCGGAAATAGCCATATTTATCCAATCTAAGTTGTCAACATATTGACGATCTCTTGCCATATATAGGAATCATCATTAATCATTGCCCGGATATTGCTTCTTTTATAGATATTTAATATTAAGAAAAAATACGTACAACAAATTTAATTAATTCATTTATTTGATGCAAAATAAATCGATATTCTGATAAATGTTCTTAACCATATTTATATCTTATTCTAATTAATTTCTTGGTGTATACAAATCTTTACGTGCCTGTTAATGCTATTGAATCTTTTCATAACTCAATATTATCATATTATCACGTAAGATCGCTTATGGGGTAGACACAAAAGTTATTTGTGTAAATGAAAATTTATATAATTTTTTTTATTAAAAATGTGCCTTAGTTTCTTTTGATTTATATACAAAAATCTTAACTCCGAGAAAAAAATTATTAGTCATATTGACTTACCTGGTGCACATTTCGTCATGATGGTGAAAAACAGCCAAGAACCAAATTCATAAGTATAGTTGGGGCAAGATACGTAATTGAAAAGAGTTGAGAAAGGGTTTCCATCAGGGACTGGTATACGCCTCACTTTAGTGCCGGGAGGTCGCAAGTTTTTCAGCAAGATGTGGATACTCAGATTGCCCAATTCACAGATCTAGAATATTCAAAAATTCAATAAATATTAATACCTTCATTTGCATATAAACGTATCATCACGCTTGTAGTCCCCGAAGGGGTAGGCAGACGAGTGTATTCCACTCACACGTTTCACCAGTTATGTTTAAGTCCCATGGAATAGGTGGTAAGCCTATTACCATACACCGGGCACAATTCCAGACCCCTAGTGACTACTAGAAATTTTAAATTGGAAAAATGTAATAGCACCCGACCCGGTATTGGAACCCGGGAGCTCCCGATCGGCAGTCGCACTTGCGACCACTCGACCGAGGCAGTCTACATACATACATACATACAAGCAATATTTGAAATGGTATGTATGAAACTGTCAAGCAGAAAGATAATAAAAAATAAGAGCAAAGTACAAGGTTATTAAAAAAATGGCATGTTTGACCAAAAAATACCTTGTTAGGAACTTGCTACATCAAGGTGAATTGCAAATATAGTACTAAATGATTTTGAGTTACGTAAATTTGTATAGCTTTTAGTATTTTATATATATCAAATCACATAGAGAATGTATAAACTGCAGTATTTTGTGTGGTTACGTTCTAGCAATTCTAATTTAGCTCAAATATATCATATAATCATTATTTAATGTATAATAATTATATTAATGTTATGTAAATCTATCTTTTAGTATTTTCATATTTTAAAACTCAATTACATTGCCACAAACAATTATCACAATAATATTTCAAAAGTAAACAATTTTATAAGGCTATAACATTTTAATACCTCATAATTATAAACTGAAAAACTTCTTTCTCTATCCCACAAGTATGGTATGGTTAACAAAACTGATTTGAAATTGGTGTTCCTAATATTTGTAACATTTCCATAGTCCATCATGTTCACCTAACGTTATTACAAGTACTTTTAAGTATATATTTTACATACAGAGCTAATTAATTATTCAAAGTTCAATATTTAATATTAAATAGCACAAAATTAGAAGTAAAAGTCACATATATATGGCTGATGGCTATGTTTAAATTCTTTTAATTGATTTTATAATCAGTTACTGTGATTATTATCACAGTTAAACATCCTTGTGTTTACTAAAATATGTAATGAAAGGTATTTAATTAAATTTATTATTTTATTGTTCTTACCGCAAATCCAGCAACACCAACGTACAAGTATTTATTGCTCGGTGCTGTATACAACGGATGGTTCACATGGTATGCAATGTAAAGAGCAAACAGCCAGTAGTATGAGCAGTTCTTGAAGAGGTTGCGTAGTGGCATGGTGCCATGCGAGAAACGGTGGACAAACAGTGTCTCAAGAATTCTTTTGGCATAATGAATAGACCAGCACACAGCAGCTACACTGGAAAAGAATGAACATGTATAATATTCACATTAGAAAATCATATAATTGAGCTTTACAAGGTGTAGCATACGAAATAATGACTTTATGGAACTTTGTATTTTCATGGTCAGAATAATTAAAAATACTTACAATATTGTTTGTATAATAAACCTGTTTTGGTTGAAGTGTAATTAACTGCCATAGTTTTACTTCATAGTAACTGGTGAAACATTTGGACAGTTGAAACATTTTTACAAAAGCAAAAACGTAACATCACGCCTGTAACCGCCGAAGGTGTAGGCAGAGGAGTTTAGTACACTCCCATGTTTCAGCAGTTACGTTTAAGTCCCATTGAATAGGTGGTGAGCCTATTGTCATAAACCAGGCACAATTCCAGACTCCAACTCACTACCAGAAATTTTAAATTAGAAATATCTAATAACACCCAACCTGGGATTTGAACCCAATACCTCCCGATCGGCAGTCACACATGCAAACAACTCGACCAAAAAGGCAGTCAGTTTTACAAAAGCACAAAGCAATTAATTAATTTTTAATACTAATTATCTTAATAAAACGTAATATCGCTTTGTTAAACTTTTTACAAGACACACAAAAAATTTATACTAAGGTTACAAGTAATTAAATTATCTTTAAATTATTTATTATACATTTACAGAATGCATACATAACTATACAAACAGTTAATCTTCATTACCTTCCAGGTTACATCATTATATTAATTTCCTCAAACCTGTCAAGTTATGCAGTCTGAACTACAATTTATTTCAATAAAGAGCTGACTTCAATTACATTGTTCATTAGTACTGATAACTTTTGCTTATGAAAAGTACTTTGTTTATATTACCAAAATAATTGTCATTTATTGGCTCAATACTATACTTAGAAAATGAAAATAAAACTTAGCCATATGGCTCAACTTGACTTATTGCCTTAGTTACCATGATCACTTATTCAGTATGTGCTTAACCTTTCTCATTTAGAGAGTGGACATTTGTCCAACAGTGGAACAATAAGGGCAATTATTATTTACATTGGCTTGTTGGTCTGCTGGGCAGTGACTGTGATTGTTGAGTCATGGGTTAGATTCCTAACCAGGACAAATATATTTCTATGAAATATGTACTATAGAATCTGGAATGTACTATACTGGTGATTCAGTTGTCTTTAAAATTTTGGTAATGGCAAACAGTTCAGTTGGTCAGTCCAATAGGAATTATTGCTGTAAGCATAACTTGAATTGCCTACATCTAGAAAATCAATTTACCACATCTCCCCTCTTCACAAGTCAAGCTAAGATTAATGTTACCTATGGCAAATTATGGGATTTTATCTCTAAATACTTTAACCAAAATGCATCTACTAAAGAAAAATATATGGATCTACTGTCATATTAACACTACAATGCTTTCTATAAATATTGCTACAATTAAAACATATATTACCAAAAATATTACATAAAAACAAGAGAAAATGGTCACATGGTTGATAGTTGTATATTTACCAAAAGCGACTTACGTTGTAACAGTTCCAGGAGAAGTAGTCGTTTCACCATACAAAATCCAAGGCCTTTGGTACACCCACAAATACACAAATAGGGGACCAGCATATTCAGCCAAAAATACATTCTTCCATGATACTTGTGGCCCCAGATCTTGCAAATACAGCTTAGATCCATTTTCTATATTTAAAGATTTTAAAGTTGTTTCGTCTCTTAACGACTTTCCCTTCAACTCCAATTTAATAGCCTGTCTGTCTGGATAAAGGGACTTTTTTACATTTTGATAAATTTTATCTTTGACATTTTTTATTGTAGCGTCTTGGTTTAATTGTATTTTTCCCAATGGTTTGGAACCAGAGATACTTAATATTTCAATCTGTAGAAAAATAATAAATTTGAAAATCTTCTATTATGTATAAAAGTACAAGTTAAACAGTCCTTTAAAAATTCATAATTTCTTTTACCTCCATGATTTTTCTGCAGAAAAGAACAGAAATGCTTTTTACGGAACTTAGTTCTTGTAAACTACAAAAACAACTACACAATTTGTGCAGGAATTCACCCACGTCACTTACAGTGTACTAGCGAATACTATACAACCAGAGGTCACTTTACTGATTATATTAAAGCAGGTAAACTTGAAAATGTCGTCAGCAGTTTCTTTTGATTGAAGCAATATCAGACCATAGAAATCTTATATATAGAGTTAAGTGAGAGCGGAGCAAGCCTAAAATGTGTCCATCGAGAAAAAATAGAAAGCAAATGAGGTTATCTCTCTGTCTCTTTCTACTAGCGCACGCACAGGTAGCGCTAGCTTAGGTCAGTCAGTAGTGAGATAGAAAAAGATAGAGTATCGCGATCGTTTCTCTCTTTCTAACCGTCGGACGTTGCCGCTCACAGGCAGCTGTATGTTCATGCTCTATATTTATTCTGTGATCACGTCAGATAGATTTTTATTTGTATTCCCAGTTTATATTTATAGTTACAATTATATACGAGCTACACCATTTAAAAATCAAAAGAAAACAAAATTCTATTAAACTTTTAGAATGTTCAATAAAGTGCATTAGATTATTTAGAAATACTTGATATTTTTTGTATAATTCAGTCATTTAATTCGAACGCATGTATATTATGTTGGTATTGCCAAGTCTTACATGAGTGAGTGAGTTTTGTATCGTATAATTCACTACTACATAAGCTATCTCTGTACTGTCAGATCAAACATTGTGAATGTGTTAGTTATTAAATGGCGATTCGTGGATAGATATTTCATGAAAATATAAAAAACATTCGCTTTTCGTGATAATTATTGCAAAAACGGAGAACTATAAACGAGCAAAATGCGTTCTGTTGTGGAAATAGGTGCAAGCGTCCCGGCATTTTTGGGAAAACTTTGGAAATTAGTAAATGATTCAGAAACCAATCATTTGATTTCATGGAGCCCTGTAAGTGTAATTACTATGATTTCGTGATGAAATATTCGGTATTTCAATGTTTTGTGGGATATTGTGTATTGGGCGATGTATTGATGGCTAACATACTTTAGAAAGTGCGTATAAGTATCACTACACAGAACCAGCTGACAGGGTTCGCGAGCTTGATAAATAAATAGTTAATGTCACGTTTTCTACCATGCTCTCGGATTTCAAGTTTTGAATAGCATATTAGTCGCCGACTGTTTCCTTCTACATTGAATATTTAATAACTTCGCTTCCCTGGTACACATGCAGCCTGTTTACTGTTTACAGAGGGGTACAGCATTTTGTTATGATTTTGATATAGGATATATTTGTAAATAAATAACAAAAATTTATGTAATTCGATGTAATTTTGTTCGTTAGAACTACAAATTATTGAGGCGTAGAGTCACTTTCCAATATAACATGTTAATATACTTATGTGAGAATAATTATATTTGCATATTTTTTTTTACAATTAAATATAAGATAACATATGCGATTTTAAGTCTGATGTCTTAAGAATTGTTCTGTGATAGGCACTTTGTAATATTTAACTCTCTTTACTTTTTACAATTTTATCGTCTTTCATTTTTTAAACACCATTAACACTGAATAAAGCTGTGGTAAATACACTATAGATTTATTATTACTGAGAGCAATATGACAGTTCTCATATTTTTATATCCTTAAACATTTATTTTAGGGAGGCAAGACATTTGTTATTAAGAATCAGGCTGATTTCGCAAGGGAACTGTTACCACTATATTACAAACACAACAATATGGCCAGTTTTATAAGACAGTTAAATATGTATGGTTTTCACAAAATAACATCTGTTGAAAATGGGGGACTCCGATATGAGAAAGATGATATTGAGTTTTCCCATCCATGCTTCATGAGAGGTCATGCATATCTACTGGAGCACATAAAGAGGAAAATTGCAAATCCAAAGACAATAGTGACAAATAATGAAAGCGGGGAAAAAATTTTACTCAAACCTGAGCTAATGAATAAGATGCTAGCTGATGTTAAACAAATGAAGGGTAAGCAGGAGAGTCTTGATGCCAAATTCAGTGCCATGAAGCAGGAAAATGAAGCTTTGTGGAGAGAAGTAGCTATTCTCAGACAGAAGCACATAAAACAGCAACAAATTGTCAACAATGCAAGTATAAATAATTATTTGTTGGTATAGAACTTTTAATCTGTTCAATAATAATTTGCTTGTTGTTATAAATAGATTTTCTATTAAATTTAATGGATTTAATTTCATTTTCAGCTTATTCAATTCCTTATGTCCCTAGTACAACCAACGAGAGCTCCAAACACAAATGGTAACAATGTTGGTGTTAAGAGGCCCTACCAGTTGATGATTAACAACGCAGCACACAATTCACAAAGTGATGGTGCTTACCCTGGCAGAGTGAAGAATATAAAATTAGACAAAGATGCACTTTTGGATGACAATAATGAAGAAATTTTGGTTTGTAATTGATAGTACTTATTAGGTGACTATATGAGTCTAATTATGTATCTTATCATGGTTTTAAATTTATTTTTTTTATCTTTAGGAGGATGGGCCGACGATACATGAACTGGCCCATGATGATATCATACACAGTGATGTCTCTCAAGACACTTCAGGCTTTGTACCAGTGAATTTATCCAATAATACATTAATCAATGCAGCTCATATCAAATTTGATCCATTGTTTTCTTCACAATATCATGTTACAATGGAAGATGGAGATGATGTTGACACAGGTAAGATTGTTATCTGTGCTTTTTTCCAAATCTCATAGTAAATATTTTCTTAATTATGTTCTTATCGTTTCATACATTTCTTGTTAACATGTTTATAATGAGATGTCCTTTTATTTTTGTATATAATTTGTTTTTATTTCTTTGAGTTTATATATAATTTTAATATCTGTAGATGGTAGCCGAACCATGTACCCCATGAACCAAAGCAATAGCTTTTTAAGGACACCTGACGCTGTACCTATTGTGACATCACCATCTCCTACATTGCCCTCTCCTACGTCTCCGATAGGTAAGACAGCCATGGATCAAGTTATCAACAATGCTAATAATGTGTCACCTGGAACATCTAAGGCAAAGATGAGGAACAACTTGAAGAAAAACAGTGGTGCAAATATGAAATACTTACTAACAAACAGCAACTACAATAACCTAAATCCCACAGCTGACTTTAAGCTCCCAGCAGAGATATTCGCAAGTGACGATTCTGTCAGTGATGCTGGGTTAGCTACAGCTGAAGATGTTCAGAATGCACTCACTGAACAAATGTTAAATGATGCTGCTGTTGTTAGGACAAAGGATAGAATGCTAGGAGGAATCAATATCAAATTGGAAAAACCTGAATCCACAAAATGTAGTGGCAAGAAAGCTAAGAAAGCCAAGGACAATGAAAATTATTTGAACTTAGCAGACATTAAGACTGAACTTCAAGATGACTTGGATTGGAACAATATGACACTCGCCACAGTTAATAACACAAATGTCAATAGGTTACAGACTATGTAAGTATTCATTTATGTACTGATAAATTAAACTTCAACTTTTTAAATATAATTTACATGGTGTACCCATTATCTACTTCATGTTGTAAAATATTATTAATATACAACATGTTTTGTCCAAAGACAGTGAATATGTGTGTATACCTTTAAATATTTTATATTTATTTTATGTATTCAATGTTCAGGTTTAGGAGAGATAACACCAATAAAAACCGAGAGGAATTATCATCCCTTTTCGGAACAAGTCCAGCCAAGTATGTGAAATGTCAATTATTTATTCAGAATATCAGAATGTATGAAGTGGCCTGCTATAAATATTTATGGAGCATACTGTTTTTGTTTATTTTTAGTCTTTGGTATTCATGTTACGTATTTCTATAGATATTATAATTTCAAATTTTATTTAAATATTGGAACGACTTAAGTGTCTAATACCCAGATCTTGTTATATAACATTGTTTTTTTTTGTGATTAGAATTTACTAGTACATGGTCAATAAAGTTTAAATTTAAACTATTCACAATATTTTTAATCTTCATATATGATGAATTATCATTTAAAAATTAAATTACAATATTATCACTGCTTAGTCACTTGATAATAATTGTAATGAAAGGGAAGACCTTAAAAGTAACATGTTGAAGGCTAATGTAGACCCAACGAAATGCAAAGACTAAAACTGGTTTCTTATTATTATGGAATTCAGGCTTAACAAAATACTTTTAATATGACCATTCTATCTTTACATTTCACCACAAACAATTTTTTTTTCTATATTATAACTTAAAAATTATTTTGATGTGGTATGTGCAATAATTGTAGTCATTAAGATTGAGATGTTTTGCTATATTGTTATTCATATATATTTCATAACTTCTACATGTTTATTGTCGAATATTTCAGGACCGATATTGATGATCATCTGGATTCCATGCAAACCGATTTGGACTCATTGAGGGAACTACTTCGCAGTGATTCCTATTCATTGGACACAAATACTCTGTTGGGGGTGAGCGAGTTTTGTAATAATACATTTTGAAATATTTAATAGCATTTATTTATGGGTACAAAATTAATGTAGACACGATGTTGACGATTGAGTAGCGCTCATATTTGAATTCGTGTTGCTGTAAGTCACGCACACTAGCGCGGTGACCTGTAAACATTGACGTTTGAGGCCGCGAGGTTGGCAGCGCCGGCGCGGTCACGTTGCACCCAACGTGTTGGTTCGGCGCGTGAAGCCTTGTGCGAGTGAGTGCGGCGTTCACTGTCGCGCTGGTATCGCCGCTTGTGCTATGTAATAATGAGACGATTAAATTATCATGATAAAAAATCCTTCATATTTCAAATCCTTTTGAATTGTGTCGGTCAACTTATAACAATCACGATTTGCCTAAGTTAAATTTGGTCATATTTTTGTTTTAGTTTTTATATCAGATGTGCTAAATATTACGTAATGTTTTTTGCTTCTCTAGTATACGTACAATCATTTTGCTAAGTCGTAAACAACATGAGTCACCAGTATAAATTTCCATGGTGTGATCCATGCATTAAATAATTCATGTTTGCGTATAATAAATTTTGTATGTATTGTTCTCTTAAATTATTCCTTAATAATTATAATCAATAATAATTATTCTGCTCTGTTATATTGATGGTTACTGGGTAACATTCTTTTATCCTCTACTAAAATATTAGATAATGACTTATTTAATTGACATATTTTATAGATACCTACTTACCTAATTTTATATAGTGCAATAACACAATAATACTACGCTTTATCAGGCAGAAATAGTCGAAATATTTCAAATAAATGTTAAAAATAACTAAGTAATTGAGCAAGTTGAATTTGTAATTGGGAAATAATAACATTATTTTCATATAACATTAACTTTTAATTAATACACACGTTACTACATAGGTACTTGACTTAAATATTTTTAAGGTGGTTCATGTCTCACAGTTATCAACTTCTTTCTAAACCCTGAGGCATATCGGCTTCGATTTTTAAATAGTATAATAAATGTATAACGCCGGTATCAGAACACCGTTAACGTTATTGTTTTTTTATTATTCGATCCGAACAATAAACGCACATCACAGAGCAGTACATTACAATGTGCCATTGATATTAAAATCAGATAGAACATATTTAATTATTTAATTTTGGTAAATAAAAAAGTTAAGCGATTTTTAGTTCTTATCAATTATAATAAATTTATTAAAATAAAAAAAAAAATTTATAATAAGGAAGCTTTGTGTTGAACAGAAAGCATATGAATTAATATGTCTAGATTTTGTAAATTAATCTTTAATTTTAATTTTTTGTAAACAACTAAAATTATGAATTAAGCATACAAAAAAATTGTACTTATTGAATGATCGAATGGGCTTGTACGTAAATACGTACGCCTCCTGCGATGACCAATTAATTACTGTAACTGAAAAAAAACCGTTATTCATGAGGTATGTTTTATGAAATGTTAAATGGTCAATAATATGAATCCCGTGACTTAGGCTAAAGTGAAAAGTTTCAGTATATAAATATATTTATTGCGTAATAAAAAAGGAACTTAACATAACGCTTGTAATCCCCGAAGGGGTAGGCATAATTATTGTTTTAGTGATAACTGTGTTTTGGGGCTATACACAGGGAATTCCGTAGAGCCCATTTCTTGTAGTTTTTGGCTAATGGAACTTTAGTATTCTTACCTAAGCTCATATATATTTATCATGACTTTAGTACCTACAATTGTTTGTAATTTGAATAATTCGTTGTGATGAGTTCCAGAACTACCTAATTGTGTAAAAAATATACTTATTCTTACTGGAAACTGAACGGAGTGAACAATTTTGTTTGAAATTTTAAGATGCCGTTAACCCAAGATGGCTTACCCCAACTTAACCTACGACAGAGAGCGCAGGTAGAAATCGCAAGTTTTAATATTTATTTGTTTAATATGTTAAGCAAGCAGCTCGGTCGATCTTATTGACTACAGTTCGACGTGTGGACACTGACATTTTTGCAGGAGAATTTTTGAAGCCTCAAAGAAATTTTAATTCAATTACCCTTAAAATTTTGTTTACACATTTATCTAATTATTCATTTATTTATAATTATGCTGGATGGTGGTGTTCTGAGGCAAATTGGCGGAGTATATTGGTGTCCTTTATTTTCCAAATTTATTGTTTATACTTAACGCGCGTCAGTGTGGAAATGTATTACAATGAAATATCTAACTGATATTGAGGAGGTATGAACGAACATTTTCAAAATTTTCCCTATTCATGTTATGCATCAATACATTCTGCTTCTAGGTAATGTTGGCAATTATATAAAAAAATGTATGAACTAACTAGATTTTGTAAAATATCTTTTAAGGGTTAGTACGATTTCAAAAACAAAATTTTTTTACGACTAGTATCAATACTTCATTTGTAAACTCGGTAAAGAATCTAAAAGAAACATATAATTATTATTATATATATATATTTTAATGAAATAAAAAAGAATTATCTATGTTTTTCACAGCTGTTCGGGTCGGACGATCCTTTCTATGGCCTGTCTTATAACCCCACCGATGAGCGAGTCAAAGCGAACAATAACGGTAAGTCCACGCAAGTTTGAATAATTGAACCCCTGCATAACGCTAACAAATAGTTTTTACACCCCGTTGCTCCCCACATTTAATAACATTGAAAGAGCTGTGAAATATTATTGTATCCGTATTTACTGACCTACGAACATGTATAAGTATACACACAGGTATGTTTTGCGCCCGTTGAGCACCTATCCGCTTAGCTAACATTGCCGACACAGCAGTACTGGCCTTCAAAGCATTAACTTTACCACTCCGCCATACACCCGTGGGCTACATCTATGTAGTGAGATATGAAAGTAGGATGTGTGAGTTATTTTTCACGTTTGTGTTAAATTGTAGATACAACAAAACAGTATCCGATGATTGATTATGATTGGCTGATTGGTTGCGTCGATCCGACGTCAGCAAACTAGCCACGTGGCTACGTCGACTTTCAAGAGTTAAGCAATGCCGACCGCACGTCCGTGCGACGTTGGGATTGTCTTTGGTAAAGGGTGACATAAGCATGATTGCTGTCACTCACTCTTAGGGAGTGTCCATATATAAACGCATCATCCTCAACCGCAACATCAGCTACCTACGTAGGGAGTGTCGACATCTAAACGCACGATCCACGTCCTCGACATCAGCTATCAACGTCTATCTGCGTCGTTATTTGTAAATAGTATATAACTGTGTAAACTTGCATCCATATTGATTAATATTCAGTGTTGCTTAAGTATCCCGTGTAAGGTCTATTGAACATATAAGTAAGGTTACTGATTACATGTAGATAGTGTAAAGAAGATGGTGCATACTGTTCGTAGTACAATGAAAGCGACAAGTTGATATTACTTGACGATAGTGAGCTTTTTGTATCACTATGATAAGGTCACTAATATCTCTACATATCCAGTTTCGTATCAAACAACAATCGAGTATATCGTTAACGGATATTCATATTAAACGATATTATTTATACATAGATCCAAGGCAAGGCACTGTCGCATTGGAAAGCTAATTTTTAAAAATGTAATGCGTAGTCCTGTAGTCCTCTAACATCGGTTGGCGATGAGACGGTTGCGTTAAAAAATGTTCAATGTGCGACCATTTTCTTTGAATTATATCAGTGTAGGGTTTATTTAGTTTTGGTGTGTAGTGTTGTTAATGATTAAGTAATGATTAGAAAACGTAATGCTGCGTTATCAGTAGGGTGGGTATGTTAAGTTTATGTTTAATTGTTAATTAAAGCGAAGATGCTGAAAGGCGATGACGATACTTATGTGGGCTGTGAGCGTGCGGTGCAGTTTACCGACGACAATGGTACTAATTCCATTTTTACATGACACATAGTATATTTAATTTTTTTTATATAGAACCATTAGATTTTTTGTTATCCTGCACGATTTTTGTTTTATAAATTATTTAGCTTTGTTAGTCGCCTTGTAAAATTATATGCCCCAGTAGTAATAGCGTGTAATTCAAAGGTAGGGACTGCATGGCTGAATACCAAAGAATATTTTGTGCTAAAGCTGTTTGTTCTATAACTCGCAGAAGTTAGCTAGGCTCGCTGTGATGACGTCATAATCAGGTATTGACACGACGACGGTGAGAGCAGGATGGCGGGAGGGGAAGCTCACATCTCGCAAGTGCCAAGTTGATTTCTGCGTGTTGTAAAATATGTATAGGAAATATTGTATTTATCTACATTAATATAATATCTGCAATTTCTTTATGCTACAGAAGTAAAGTGCAAGCTTAATATTTTTTATATTTAGTAAATTTAATTTTTATTGTATTACTGTAGCTACACCATAGAATTTATGTAATATGTAGTAAGAGAGGTATAAAATATTTTTATGCCATAAAGTAGTTGTTTTAATAAATAAGATTTACCATAGCTTTGTAAGTTAAGATAATTAAATATTGGAAAATTATTTAGGTTCATAATGATGATATTTTTAATTTCATTACTAGTACCATTTAGTTTTAATTATATTTTTTTAAGTTATGCACAGAAGTGCAATATGCGACCTCGAATTAATTGTTTTAATATGCAGTCATGTTGTTAATTTCGTATAATTTACTAGCAATGTAATAGACTAGTTTTGCAACAATATTTTTGTATCACATGCCCACATTAGATTTTGCTCTGAACACATTTTATTTGCCAGCTTGATACTTATGTAGAAAATAATATATTAAGAAGAATAATAATAGATAAATACGCATTTTGATGCTATTCTAAATATGTTACTGCTATGCTTTTGGGATAGCCAGTGAGATATGAATTTTTTTGGAGTTTTATTCTAATTTTTATGATAATAAACGTACAACACAAACGTCAAGCGTCACAGTTGGATGTTTAATTAAATTCTATGTCGTAAATTGTTTAGGCATTGTGTAATGAGAATCGAGAAATTACAATACTTAATAATGGAACTTTTTGTATAGTTAGTTTCCATAAGGCTAGTGTAAGTGAGTGTTGATCGTTGCCAGTTGACTAACGTAATTTTTCTTGGGTACACTTTCAGCTGAAGGGAATCAGCTAATCTCGTATACAGGCAATATTCCAGACTTTGAGGGTATCAGCATGCCCGACCTGGAAGCGGACAGCTCCCCGGAAGCCTGCGTGGCCCCTAGCCCGAGCAGTTCTACGTTAAACACGCCCCAAGCGCCGATGAGATCACCGTTCCATCGCTAATACCACGTGGAAAGGGCCGAGGAATCCATTTTGGGTGGTCGAGTTAAAATCGGAACAATGCATACAAGTAAATGATAGATTTACCTTGTCGTATTATATTGCACATATTAATTATTTTATTACGCGTAAATTAAGCCGCTTTATGACTGTTTTAATCACATGAAATATTATTCGAGCGTATCTTTTGGTGTGCGTAACTTCGAGGGGCGATTATTAAAACACCGCCAAACATATATTTTATGTTATGTTATACATATATGTATTGTTTACTCACACCGAGAATGGTCTGTTTTGTTGATGATAAAATTTTTATACAGAAATATCGTTATAATGTATAATATTCGATTGTTATGGTTTTTAGAAGTTTAAACTGAACCGCAGGTAACTAAGTCATTTATACCTAAATATTATAGATCCATGGTATTTTTTACTGGTGTATAAAGCCGTTCTTCGCTTGTATGATATTGAATGTAATTGTACAAGGTGGAAGGGACATTGTAAATATTGTAATTGTACAAACGCCCGGCGACGTTACGGGTTTGTTTTATTTTTCGGCCATTTTTTTTTCCTGCTGCTTTGTGTGTATTTTACATTAGTATCAGTAATATAAATGTTTGTAAATCTCAGCATTTAATAGAATAGCGATGATTATTATTATACGCTAACTGTACGTCTGTTACTAAGCTTTTCGAGAGGTGTATAGGTATACATATTTATGTTCTACGACACACTGGTATAAGATGAGTTTTAAAAATATCTTATTTTGTTAAAATTACATGCTTCTGATATTAGAATGTAAATAAAATGAATGAAGTAATATACAAGAAAATCGCTGTTATAGTGCCTTATACATATATATTGAATGATATATTACACAAATCTATATACATATTATACGAGGTGGGAATTTAAAGGGGCAGCGGGGATAGGTAGGTTTGTTAATGAACTTTATAAGTTCAAAGTATGATATGACACAGCTTCCAATATATGTATTGTACAGTATAAAGTATGTAATTGAACAGTATAAAGGAACACGTCCATTTACTTTGACTATTTTTAATATAAAAGATTTAGCTGTTCCATTCTTAGCTACAATAATATGCAGACAACTTACCCCTTCTGCCTCTGATTAAAGTACCACTCCGTATTGGAATTATTGTATCATTCGTTACAATGCCATATAGGTGACCAAGAGACCGATTTCCAGAAGCTTCTTGAACTGTCTCGCATCACCGATAACTAGAATCACAAATAACTTTAACAATTGTTAGATAGTAAGCTTAGTAGTAATAAATCCACTGTTATGGAAGATATAAATTCATGTTCAGGGTCTGGCTGTGGAAGTGCTACCTATATGTGATCCTAAACAGAAGTGTGCATATTGTTTTTCGGTCTGAAGGGGGTGGCAGGCATGTACTGACATACATGGCACCTCCAACGCTCAGGTTGCAGCACATTTGACCTGCTCTTAAAGAATGGCTCCATCTACGATCAATGATACAACTTTTGAATTCATTTTCTTTGCATTCATTAACATTTAGAAGATCTTTTGTAACAAAAAGCGGTCTGTGTATAGGTAGAAACAACACAGTTTCACAAGTGATACGTACATATATCCACGCTACGTGGTATTTAGTAGTTATAAGTGAGAGTCAACTCTATTTTGGTCATGGACTTTACATCACAATATAAATAAATAATTACGAAGTTTGCATAGTGTTAAATTATTTAATTTTCCTAAAAGCGGTAGACATTAGTAGGCGTCAGGTGGTGGGAGAGGAAGCGCATTCCTTGCAAGTACCATGTTGATTTCTACGTGTTATACTTAACTCTGTAAAAAATTAAGCTGGAGGAAGTATTTTCATGCATTTTGTCTACTTTTTCATAGATTTTTATGAGGCCGGAATATTTTCTTGTAAAAAGCAACGATATTGTACACTATGTTGTTTAACTGACTATTGTTATATCATTTAGATATTTCTAAGCACTAGAAGTCCGCACTACACAAACACGATGAACTGTAACTTGTATGTATGTATGTATATGCATAAATATTGAGCTTGCTATAAGGATGTTTGGATTCTTGTAAATATTGTAATGTCAAGTGTTTTACTGTGACTTCATATTGGGATATATTTAATATTTACATATTGATATATTATCCGGTGATTTTGCAATGTACGCAATCTTGCTGTCTCATAAATGTTTTTGCATGTGCAATAAAGGGAATATATTGACGTTAGTATTTTGGGAAACGTAAACAATTATATGAGAAAAGATGTAATTCTTCGGACTGATTTTTTAAATGTAATTGCCATTTACGTTATTTGAACTTACCGTGTCATCTTAGAAATATGTCTGTTGTCATCATATTAGGGTTTTTATTCGTAGTGTGACTTCATTCCCCGTCATTGTAATACGAGTCATTCAATTTTTATTTTGTGTAGCTGCCTGCTACATAGATCTTTGACTTGTCCGTTGGTTCGGTGATTAGTGAACGGGACTCCTGAAACAGGGTCGTGGGTTCGATTTCCACGTATGATATATGTTTGTGTAAAGAGATTAAGTATGTGTTCTGTGTCTAGATATAAAAAATGTCTCTGTAAATATGTATCGACTCCAATATGAAGTCCCTATTTTTAAATATCTCTGCAATCTGCAAGCGAAACTAGGATATAATATGAAATTTGTTTTTCGTTCTTTGTGTATACTTAGTATTAGTCGTTCTGATGTATAAAAGAGTATATACGGCTGAAAAGTGTACAATGTATGTATGTATGTATGTAGGTACCATTGTATAATATCATTATCATAGGAGCTATGAACAAAGTTTGCTAGGTTAGGTTACCTATGAACTATGTTATGTTAAATTGATAAGTTATTTTTAAATACAATGTAATAAAAGATTAAACCAAATCGTGTTTTTTTCGTACCTTAGCACTCTGCATTCCGAGAGAACCTGGCCTATTTCATGTCTTGATTATTGGTACATTTGGTCTTTACAACAAAGACGAGCAAAGGTAATAAGACTGCTCGTTCTTGTAACAGATAGGGCCGTACTTATTCTTCAGAACAAGTGAAATTCCCTATTCACCCTTGTATACCTTTTTTGAACCATTAGGATTTTTTTATCAAAATGTGAATAAATATTTCACCACAATGATTTGCTTTAATTATATTTTTTGGCAATGTTCTTACTGCGAACCACGAAAGTATAAAAAGTAAATTGTAATATTAAATACCTCGAGAAAGTACTGTAAAAATTGGACAATACATTTCCATAGTACTATAGACCATTTTATTAGCAATTACATCTTTCAACTTTAGCACTCGGCTTCTCATTCAAGAAGCATCCTCACTACATCTACCCATCACGATAAAAAGTTAAAACGCCATAAAAAATAGTACCCAAAAATACAAAGTTAACAAAAATGATTAATTAATGCGCAATAGCCATTAATAAACATCAATTTAGAACTTGGTGTACCTGCCGCTTTTTGTTGTTTCAATGTTTAGTGGTAAATTAACAGAATAAATAAAACGGTGCATAGATGTGTTAACGTATAATTAATTTCATGTGATTCAAGTGTAAATAACAATATTATTAGAATTTCAAAAATTAGAGACTACAATTCTATATGACAACAATATCAACATGTCTCTTTTTAATAATTAATATACATATTTTATATGGATTTTATTAAAAATAAAGTGTCGATGCTGCTTTTTTTAACTGATAAATACTTAAGCTTACTCATTTAAATGTAATGAATTAAAATATTTTGGATACATTAGAAATGCTTTTAATACAAATGAATAATATATTAAATTATTGTACTTTGCCAACTTCGAAATCACCTCAACCTAAGCTTCTATTCTAAATATGTCACATTTTTAATGCATTAATAAAAAAAAAACAAGAATAATTATAATAATATTCATAAATAGAACATGCTCTATTTTTCAAGAAAAAGATGACAATGACAGTCATAATTCCCGTCAGGCCTTTAGGCACAGTGAATGGGCGTTAATATAAATAAAGAAAATATTCAAGTAGATAAATACAGATTAATAAATGAACTTTAATTACCCGCAATTAATTGATAACATTAATCGTAAATTTTTATAGACATACATACAAAACTCATATTATCAGCTCAGCTGGATTACATCATCTGATCTTATCTAATATATGTTTACATTTTAACTTGCAATAGAATATTTTAGCTGCTCCAATAAATATGGCTCATAGTAGCTTGTGGGTCTACACGTCATCCTTTCACTCCAAAGGATACTTAAACCTATTTAATTGCAATAACTGTTGGCTGTGTTACAAGCAACACAGAAAATTTATGAAAAAAGTCAATTTTGTTGAATAATAAAAAAGCAACTAATATTGACTTAAATCTCTCTTATTTTGCACCGTAACGAGATAAATCACTGGAAAGACTATTAATTATTGAGTCCAATTAAAATGGCATCGTAAATTTATAATTTTTTTACATCACGGCACATAATCTTTGTACTCATTTTTTTATAATCGCCTTTCAAAGATATTAATTTATATTACATATTTCCAAATTTAACGATATTCTTCTTTCGTATCACAGTAAAAGACGTTATGGTTAATAAAATACATACATAAATAAATAATTACTTACTGGTTGCACCGATTTTGATTAGGTAGCACTAATAACTATTTTAATTTAGTAATTAAATACATACTAAGCATTTTAAAGTATACCTAGTAAATTAGTCAAGTGACTTGGGTTAGTTTCGGGAAGATTTAATTATTATTAAAGAAACAGTAATTTTAACTTTAAAATAAATTCAAAATTAAACCTACATTATTTAAGGGATAAGTCACGAATATTTCGGAAGTCATTAATTTTTGCTTGATTCGTCTTAGATATGTTTTACTGAGACACGTTTACATTAATAAATTTACCCATAGGTACATCCATAGAAACTTTCAAAACATATTATTGATATCGATTTATAATATTATTGTGATAAAATCACTGCTCTTTTTGTTCCGATTACGTTTTATGGACAAATTAATATTTTTTTAGTGCCATTGTTCACTAAGAAAATGCATTGTCTGTTTATAAATACACACTCATACATTTATAGATTTTAACTTAACGAGCTTTTTATTTAATACTAGAATAAACGGGAAATATTCTAACAATTATCTTTTGTTCATAATAATGGCTACAAGGTTAAAAACAAGTGTTTTTTATCTTATACACAGTCTGTAAACGTCACTTCTAAACAAACTTGGGTTCATTTATTTCTAGTAGTTTCAACAGTTTGCGTACTTTGTGAGTCGTGGCTTACGGTTAAGGGTTTAGAATATAACTGTTATAAGGATAAAGAATTATTGTTATATTCTTTTTTATCTTTACGTAAATATTTTTTGGGAATTATTATAAAAAGCTTACTAGCTTTCAGAAATTGCTCTTTCCTGCAGCATGAAGTTCCCGTGCCTGGTGGGATTCAAAGGGAGTAAACACTAGTATATAATAGGATTTAATCGTTGTCATTTCTGTTATTGTGCAAACGCTTATGAAATAAATCAATGTAAACGTAGTTTCCGCAGTAGCGTAGATAAAAATTTAGGAGCTGGCTTTCGATTCTTGATTCCATCGACTATGTACGGACTTGGTACGTTGACTAGTACCGTGTGCAACGTGGGCAGAGCGCCCAGCCCGCAGGCCAGCTCCGTCGACATGTGCCGACAACCCTGGACATCCAAGAATTTCAGCTTCTCGCAGTGGTTTTGTATTGCAAGTAATGTTATATCTGTGAGTTGACTGCAGCCCTGCAATAGACAATAATTTGTAAGTAGGTATTTAATATTGTTTAAGTCACTCATGACAGTTGGAATATACAACTTGCTATGCCAAACATATTTCAACAACGGCCTAAACACTGGTAGGGCGGTACATTGTGCTTTTAACAACTTTGAAGTACCTTGAAGTTCTTTTTTGTATTAATAATCAATTATAAAGTTTTTACATGGAATGTCATATGCTGTTATACGAAAATCCGTTATTGGCACTCCTGGCTCTAAAACAGATGATCCACTTGAATAGGAAAATTCTACATAAATTTCAGATATCTTGGAGTTTGCTACGATGATTGAATTTTATATATCGTTTTAAGTCTGTTCACTGTGTACATAAAGTGGAAAACAAGTTGCAGCAACAACTTATAAAACGTAGATAAAGTTTTCGACAGCCCTGTATATGTATTATTTCTGGAAACATTTTCGCATTGTTTCAAGATTTGTTTTTAGAATTGAATTTTTCATCATCGATTGCATATATTTTAAAAAAAGCCCAAAAAGATTATATAAAATGATTAATCATCATCACTATTATAAGAAGAAACAGACAGGAAACATGACAATGATTGTTTCATGCATTTTCATAACTTCAAGTATGTGGGCATCGTTAATGCAATAAATTATTTGTGTTTGCATTTTTCTATACTCCGTGCGATGTAGCGTGGTGCGGGTGACAACTGTCAACATGACACGATCACAGACACTGCAACGTTTATTAATAAATATCGATACATATTTACAGAGAAAAATTGCAGTATAAAACAAAATAAAAAATCAGACATTCATGTTAGACACAAAATGGTTTAGGACGTAAATGTTATAATTTAAACGTCTATATTTCGCCCGTTTAATGTAATGTAATGAATATAAAATGGGACATTACATTTTCATAGTCTAATAGAAATGTTTAGTAGTTGATGAAAAGTAATAAATTAAAACGGAACTTTTGTCAAATGTACCCACACTATGCTATAGCTCACGGCGTATAATTACGTTAAAAACGCAACAAATTTCACAGAATACAGTAACCCCCGACCTCCCTCCGCCCCGACTACGGGCGATGAGATGGTCGCACGCACCTTGTAGAAGTCTATTTGTCGCTATACTCTGGTAGGAAGCTTGATCTCTATGGGATATTTGCTGGTGTAACTAGGATCCCACAGCGCGCAATCTTATGAACGTATATCAGGATGACTCAGTGCCTGCCATATTAATTACATGTTGATCCTTATAAAAAAAAAATATTGGATTTTATTATTGTAATTTAGTCATTAACTTGTTGAAGTTTTCTTAGCTAATAAATATATATGTGGCCCAACAGCGGTCGGAATAAGACTAATCGATTTAATTTTTAAAGTGAAACTTCTTTGCTGACGGGGTAAAGATTTTTAAACGTTATGAAAATTTTAAATCACGCAAGGAAAAGGGCGATAAGGTCATAAGCGCTGTGCAGAATGCGTGACTTACGCGTTAGATAGAATTACAATGGATGACACAAAATCACTTGAATAATTCGTCATTTTTGTGTTATATGATTACGGCTATACGATTCGAATATAAATTTTTCCACTATGATGGCACGATTGATGGTATTTTTGTTTACTGCAGAACAGACATTAAATAGTGCTTCCATAACTATTGATCCAAGCAAACAAAAAACTATATTCCAGGCATCTGAGACAAATTTGTTTTCGTAGAGTAATAATTAAATGTTTCTCCATGGTATCAACAATATATTTCACAGAAATAAAGTTATGGAAATCTCTCCATTTACACATAATCAGCAAAAAGTTTCACTTCTATCGCGCGTGGGCGCCACGCAATTTTTATAAATGTTGACTACTATTAAGAATTGAAGTTCTTATGTCAAACACTACGCATCTCTACAATGTGCTACTGTGTGACCACGGACTATTGTTTGAGTTTTATAGTCTGGAGGTAAACAATGAATAACATAATATTTTCTTAGTCTATGTAATATATGTATTTGTTTCGTCTTTTATATTATTAAAATTATCTCATTATTAATTTCATATTTCTATGCTCTTTTTCTACATTAACTAAGCGAAATCTCATTTTTTTCTTGACACCCAATATTCTTGAAGAGCACAGAGCTTAAGTAATATTATATATATTTCTGTAGTACTTACCCGTAACTCTAAATATTGCAAACGTTTTAAGCCTTTAGCAATAGCAACAATAGCTTCGTCTTTCAAATTGTAACAGTCCTTCAGGAGCAAAACTTCAATACTGGGACAGTTTCTGACTAGGTGTTCTATTCCAACATAAGTTATTTGCTGGCACCTGCTCAAGTTTAAGTTTTTAAGTTCTAAGCATGCGAATGCGTACATTAGGCTTACGTCTGTTATTTTATTGCATCCACTGATGTCAAGCTCCCTTAGACTTTTCAGTCCGGCTAACGAATAGCCGCTGTGCGAGTCTACTGATGGTTTCTCACACATATTCATCACATGTTGCTTTCTTTTAGCATCTTTTACTATCTCCTCTTCAGCCCTGGAGCCAAGGTGGATCTTATGGCTGATCGTAGAATCGTCTATACTTGGCATCATATCGCCACTATGCTCACCAATTTCTACCTTTCTCATTCCAGTTAATCCAGCATCAGATACTTTATCGCAATGACTGATTTTTAAAGTATGCAATAAAACTTGATTTTTAAATATTATTTGTATGGACGCATCTGTCACAGCATTGAAGCAGTAACTTAAATCAATCGATCGTAGATTCAGCAATTTTTCCGACATCGTAATCAGAATACTTTCATCCAAATTAAGAGAATTTACATCCAACTCTTCAAGGATTTTATTCTCTTCTTTGCAAAGTCCCTTCTGTAAACCAACTTTACTAATACGCTCACACTGTGAGATGTTTAAATGTTTAAGATTCTTCAGTTTATGAAGTTTGCCAATACCAATATCTGTGATAGCTCGGCAACGTTGAATACTCAGTTGTTCCAAACTGACCAAATTTTCACAAATATTTACTAAGGTCTGATCTGTGACTCTTGTACATAAGCCAAGATCAAGTTCTTTTAAAGAAGTTTGTTTTGTTAAAAGTGCTAAAAACCCAGTGTTCGTGAGCTGATCGCAACACTGTAGTTTTAGAGCTTCTAGTCTTAAGTTTTCTGTTTCAGATAACTGTTTCAAAGCAGCTCCGTCGATGAGAGTTTTCGAGAACACTAATCGCTTTATGTTTTCAGCCCTCGATATAATAAATTGCAACACAAAGTAAAATGTTAGAACACTCTCTGAAGGGTTCCGAAATATATCTGCATCTGGAGGATAAAATCTTTTAACCAAACCATAATGAAACTGCAGAGAACAAGCAGATAAATCGAGCTCTTCTAGTCCAGGTGTTGCTTTTATAAATCTATTCAACAATGCATCAGTTAAATACTGATTTCCAGATAAACTTAAGCTTTTTAATTGAACAAGACTATTTGCTGCTAAACCCTCAGTTTTACCTTCCAGCAGCCGTCCAGACATGAACAATTCCTTGCAATTCTGGACATTCAATGTCTTCAAGTTTGGGCACCTCTCTAATATATACATAAATGTTTTTTCACAGATGTCACAATTTCTAAGTCCCAAACTGTTCATGTTTTCACCTATTCTATTCCAAAAACGATTTAGTTTATTTGTTATTTCCACTTCACTAAATAAATAGTTATAATATGGAATAGATGCATTTTCAAATATACACTGAGGGGATGAGTCTTCATCATTTAGTATTGCTTTGAAGAAAATTACAACTTTATTTTTTAAAAAATAGTTATCATTCGCAGCAATGTACCAGGAGTGGCATGTTTCACTTGCAGCTTTTCTGTCAGATTTGGGCAAAAACTTGAAGAGATGCACAAGAACCTGGAATTACAATAAATGAGCATTACGATAATGCACATGGATAATAATCCAATACAATAGGATTGCTTAAATTATGATTATGTACTAAAACCTTCCTACTTTGATATATGGGATATAATGAGGAAGACCATATAAAGCGAATGATGAAAGTAGAAAGAGCACATCAGGTTTCCATTGATAGAGATATTTGGCATTTGAGGCACTCTGCTATACTTACTCTGTACTGGTATGGTGATATATATTTCATTCATAATCATCCTACTCCTGTCCACTGCTGGACATAGGTCTCTCCAATAGTACACCACTGACCTACATCTTCAGCTCTTCGAATGCAACCACTGCCAGCCACTTTTCATATATTGTCACTCCACCTAGCCAGAGGGTGTTCTACGCTATGTTTACCAAGACACTGTCTCATGATATTTATAAATTGCACAATCTAGAGCTCAAGGTTGTCCAAGTTTGAAATGGACACTAGACCGCATAATTTAAGATATAGTGTAGTACTTGAAACTAGTTACTATTATTATATCATCACACTAGGTCGAATAAAGAATAGGCATCGAGCCTCCAGTGCCAAATATCTCCATCCTTATAACACTACCATGCGTTTACTTCATTATAAAGAAGGAGTAGTAATTAAGAAGTTATTTTTACATTTTTATTTGTATCTTGTGACCTTTGAAAATTATATTGCCTACATTAATACCATTGCTTCATATTACACACTCCAAATTTATATAATGGTGAAATAAAATGTACAAAGAGAACATATTGATTACTAATATTGAAATGATGTGTAATGTTTCATAATATTTTGTCTTAAAGCATAACATAATATGACATCATGCTTGCTCTTCCCTAAAAGAGTATGCAGAGGAGTATAGTACTCGCAAATCACATCAGTTATTTTATACATGTCATGGAATACAGGGATTAATCATTTTCCATGCACAAAGCACAACTTGCAACAAGAACAGCACTAGATTTCAAGAATTTCAACTTAGAAAAACTCAATAACACTTTCACTAACTGGGGATTAAACCTAGCTGCTCTTGCTCAGCAGTTACATTTGCAACGATTTAACCAACAAGATAGTTAAATAACACCTTCCATAACAAAGTAACTTCATATGCATATTGAGGCTATCTATTTTTCTTAAGTTAATTTTGTACTGTTTTATATTTGACGCAAAACAAAATTTAAGATCAAATAACAGACCCACTTGTGCGAATGAGTCAGGAACAGCAGAAATATTAATTTTTGGCTGCAGTTTAAGATTCAGATTAGGTTATGGTCTAGGCAATGTTAAGAATCATTGTTACTATGGTATAAG